>JABBWA010000104.1:0-172034 GCA_016628065.1 Suillus lakei
TTGCGCTATTTTGACTGTTTACATCATTGTACAAGAATGGATAGGTATTCCCAGGACATCCTGCCATGGCCTGGGAGTACTACATCAGGGCTTCAAAATGAGCCCTTACCCGTGGGAATTGGTGGTCATATGGTGGCACTATGTGGTTTGCAAAACGATGACTCATGTGGACAGTTTTTTGACTCAGATATTTTACATAGGAAATCAGGTATTCTAGTACTTTGTGTGGCCTCCCTTGGCCTTGATTACTGCCTCTATCCTTCTAGGCATACTTTCAATCAACTTCTGACAGTCCTCTGCTGTAATCTGTCCCCACTCTACCACCACTCTCTCCCATAACTCCCATACTCCTTTAGGGGGTGTTTATAGGCTATAAGCTTCTTTTTGAGTATTCCCCAGAGGTGTTCAATGACATTGACATCAGGGGACTGTGCTGGCCAGTCAAGGAGATGAATATTATGTTCTTCAAACCATTCTCTGGCTCTCCTGGATGTATGCTTGGGATCATTATCCTG
Organism: Suillus lakei; assembly: GCA_016628065.1. Taxonomy (NCBI): domain Eukaryota; kingdom Fungi; phylum Basidiomycota; class Agaricomycetes; order Boletales; family Suillaceae; genus Suillus; species Suillus lakei. Next base: position 516 of record JABBWA010000104.1, read on the forward strand.
TTGGAAAATGATATCTTCTTCATCAATTCCTGATTCTGCCATGCTAGGCAGCAAGTGGTGGTTGAGAATGTCCACATACTGCTCAGCATCCATCCTCCCCTCAACCTCTGCAAGCATTCCTACACCATTCCACCCCATACACCCCCATACCATCAGAGAACCTCCTCCAAACTTGAGTGTCCCATTAATCTCTCTGTCTGTTAGAGGCCCCCCCTTCTTTTTCCACACATATACCTTTCCATCTGACCCAATCCTGTTGATTTTAGTCTCATCTGACCATATGACACGCTTCCAGTCCTCTACAGTCCAGTTTTGATGGGCCAGGGCAAAGTCCAGTCTTCTTTTTCTATGACTGATAGAAAGGAGAGGCTTCTTCTTCTTTGTTACAGCCTTGAGGTTGGCTGCCTTGAGAACATTTCTCACAGTTTGTGAAGATACAGGGGTAGTGATGATGGAATTGATGTGATGAGTGACTTGGACAGCATTGTCAGCCTTTCCTGTAGTAATATGCTGAATAATGGCCCTCCTATCAGTAGAGGTGAGTTTGGATGGACGACCTCCACTAGAGTTTTCTTTGTCTGGGTGACATTCTTTGGTGAGCTTGGCCACAGTAGACTTGCATACACCAGTTCTAGATGCTATTTGACGAGCAGAGAGGCCAGCAGTAGAGAGAGAGAGGATGTTATCCCTTTGAGCAGAGGAGATGGCTTTCATGGTGATTATGACTATCATACATGAGACTCCCTTCATTATATAGTGAGAGATAGGTTTAATAATGCCATAATGACACCACATTATAATTTATTTAATAATGGTATGACTTTATGGTGTCATAACCATTAATTTATATAGTTTCAATCTAGCCTCAAAAAACTGTTCACATGAGTCATCATTTTGCAAACCTCATAGTGCCACCATATGACCACCAATTCCCACGGGTAAGGGCTCATTTTGAAGCCCTGATGTAGTACTCCCAGGCCATGGCAGGATGTCCTGGGAATACCTATCCATTCTTGTACAATGATGTAAACAGTCAAAATAGCGCAAACATGTGGACAGTTTTTTGAGCCACTGTACTTTACTTTACTGTAGGTGGGACTTCCCATCTACTTGGTCACATACCTGTCATTACCTGTTACCTGGATTGAATATACCTGGTTCTCACCTGTTCCATACCCGCAACCCTTGTCACTTGTTTTCCTTGCCGTTCCCTTGTTTCCGGACATAGTCTGACACTTTCTGTACCTGTTCCCTTGCTATTATCTGTAAGCCAACGACCTGAAGCTTTGGACCTGCTTTCCTGCATCTTGGACTTGGTAGTATACCTTCCACATATTACAGTGACCTATCTCCGTATTATACAAGTGAACGGACATGCATAATATACCATATGATATGGGCCAGTGGACCATGGGCCGATGGTAGAAATATCCTTGACTATGACAGATGGGCCAGGAGGGATATTATTCCCGATGGAGGTGGGTGGGCCCATGTGGGGAATATGTAGAGTACATGAATGGGCCGATGGACATGAATATTCTATAGACAGATGGGCCGAGGTAGTTGGATATTATGTAGATGGGTGAACTAAGGTAGATGTGTATCAGATAGATGGGTATGCCAAGGGTACTTGTTATCACATACATGGGTGGGCCCAGATGTATATTATATGAGACGGGTGGGCCAAGGGTGTTATACAATATATTATATTAGATGGGTGGGCTGAGGGTGTTATACAATATATTATATTAGATGGGTGGGCCAAGGGTGGTATATAATATAGACAGGTGGGCCCAGGTGAATGATAATTGTAGACATGATGGAGCTCAGGTAGTTGTATATCATCCAAATCAAAGGAGGTAATAATTCAAAGTCATCTAATGATGAAGGTCATAAGTGCCAGAAAATTGAGCACCCAGTACAGATGTGAACATGTAATACCGACTACCAAGTAGCCAATACATGGCTTGTGTTGCCCTATGAGATGCCAAGTTCCAACTACCAAAACTCAAGGGAAGCATACCGAGTTCTGAGACCTGGGTCTCAATAAACAAATATTTGATATCCAGCACACTTCCAATCATCTGGTATTTCATTGAACAATGGATGATAATAACTCTTTGAAAGCTAACATGATCCAAGGCTCCCTTATCTGATCCTTGCTATCTCCACCCCCTTTAACACCACAGTGTGGACAGCCAGGATTCAGCATCTTATTTCCCAAGATCAATTCCATCATGAATGTTTCTTCCACTTCTGATATTAAAATAACCCTCTGGCGCACTTGGGCCCTGACTGTCACTCATGAGGCATGTGAATATACTAAACAGAAATTCAATGCAGAGAAGACAGGAGGAGACCCAATTATACCTTCTCCTCACCTAGACACTGATCTGGTGATGGCTTGTGATTGATTGGTTGACCACCTCATAAAGGCATATAAAAATCCCAGTGGGTCTTCCTGCAGACTCAGAAAATCCATTGTATCATTCAAATTGCTTGATCATAGTTTGGATGCAGATTGACATTGCAAGATATAGCAAATTGATCTCCCTGAAGGACACCAGGCATAATGAAGAGAGAGAGGAGAAGTTGCTTGAGAGGTGTCCCCCTGGCCATGAGGGTACAAAGTTCATTGACATACCCACAACAATTCTTGATGTATCTGGTGCCATCATCACATGGTACCTCCTGGACGCCCTGACTAATGCCACGCGGGTGTGTAATATATATGGTTACTCAATGGAAATTGAACATGGAATGGTACCTACAGAGGGAAATTTGGGCAGCCTTGGATTTGCTCGCTCCAAGCCTTGAAAAAAGTGTAAAGGTCGACAGCAATTGGCAAACTAATGAAGAGTGATTCAACCAAAGCTCAGAAAATGTTGAATTAACTCCTGGATGCATCAATTTATCTCTGGCATGGTTTCAACAGGGGCATGAGGTAGGCTCTGATGAGATGGTGATTTTGGTGGTTAAACTCACCAATCCCCTAGAATCAGATGGATTTGGAGGTATCTGCATCATTGAAGGGACCATCCTCCGAGAACATCCTCAAAGCCATTGCAACAGTGGCACTCAGGGTTATGCATCCTGAGCAGTACTGGGCAGGGTTGCAAGCCTCTGAGAAAAGGCAGAAAGCAAGGAACTCCAAAGATGTCAGAGACTCTGCAGTACTGGGCATCTGTGTTTAACACCCTCTCCATCATTTCCATCAGGCAAACCCCAAATCATCGAGACCATTTATCAATTCCTGAATGCTTCAATATTCTCACAACAGTGGGGAATTATTCTAATGCTCGCATGAGTATGCCAAGCCTTCAGCTGGAGTTCAGGTATAATCCGGGCTGTATGATTGGGTTTTCTGGAAAGATTGTGAGACATGGGGTTCATGCAGTGGAAGGGGATCAGATTGCTTGGGCATGGTATATGAGGGATTCTGTTCATATTTATGCTGGGGTTCCCTCATGTGGATGGGCTAGGGTCTATTAGACACAATCACCACCCTGTGAAAGATCAAACAAGTAGAAAGTGTAGTTACCAGTGTTAGTACCTACTGTCAAATACCAGACATAAGATATCAGGCACTCCATGCTCAATATTTGAGACTAGACATTTGGAACTTGATATTTGGGACTTGATAGTAGCAATTCGGGATTTGATATTCAGGACTCGGTATTTGGGACTTGATATGTGCAACATGACAGTCAGGACTCAATACTTGGAATTCAGTATTCAATACTTGGAATCTGGGATTCGATATTCAGGACTCGATATTTGGAATTCAACACTCAGAATTCAGGATTTGATGTTTGGGACTTGATACTTGGATTTTGTGATTCAATATTTGGGACTTGATAGTCAGAATTTGATAGTCAGAATTTGGGATTTGATTTTTGGGACTCAATACTTGAATTTCAGGATTCAATACTTGGAATTTGGGACTTGATATTTGGGATTTGATATTTGGGACTTGATATTTGGAATTCAATACTTGGAATTTGGGATTTGATGTTCAGGACTTGATACTCAGATTTTGGGATTTGATACTCGGAATTCGGCACTTGATATTTGGGATTCGATATTCAGGACTTGATATTTGGAATTTGATACTCGGAATTCAGGATTTGATATTCGGGATTTGATATTTGGGACTCGATGCTCAGGATTCAAAATTCAGAATTCAATATTCGGTGTGGGAGAAATCGTTGAAACTCGCTATAGTGATAGCGCGTCGATCCTGGTTGGTGCGAATTTAGTAGTCGACCCAAAGGGATAGCTCTGAGAGCAGTTCCTCCTGTAGTAAGAGCGAAGGGACTAAATGCGGTTGGGTGTGAGACCTATGCGACGACCGCTGTTGGAGATGCAAAGATGCGAGAAGACGCGATGCGGATGCAAAGTGAGTGCGGTGCGGGTGTGGAGTAAAAGAGTGCGGATATAACTAAGTGGAGGCCAGGTATACGAATCCAGGTACCAGGTATCGAGTGACAGGTATGATGGGTGGAACGGGTATGGGTACTGGGTATGCGGAATGCGAATGCGAAGTGTGCCAGGAACTACTCCAGGATTCGTGACGAGGTTCCTAGGTATAAACTAGCGGTAGTTGAATGCTTTAATGCGGAGCTCGCGCATGATGATGAGAACAGCAATCAAATTGCACAAGGATTAGAGTGTAGTAACTAAGGCCAGTGACTCCTGCAACACCGACTCAGAGGAAGGGAATGTAGAAAAGTGCTGAGATACGAGTCCTCAGTCCGTATATAAGTAAATGCATACGAATCCAGGACGGTATAGGCGACCGCATATGTACAAGCGAGCCCGAACGATGTAACATGTAATAGCACTAAGTCTGCCTCATGTATGGGAAAAGTATGTAAATGAGGCTGCAAACGATCAATGGGTGACAAGGAGAGACTAATAATGCACCAGTGGGGTTGGATGGACGTGGACAGGACATGGGAGGACGATGCGAGGGACCAGTATGGTTATGCGGAGTGATGCGGATCGTAACCCAGTATGCGGAGCCACCGCAACGATGCGCGAAGGTGCGTAACTGACCGCAACTATCCGGAACTGTTCGCAGCTCTTCGGAATGACTCCAGGCTGTGAGTGTAGGTATTGGCTAGCATGGGGAAATGATGCTCTGCAAGGCTGCAGGTAGGATGTTCACGACAGTGGGGCTAACCGCATTGTTGCGCGAAGGTGCGTAACTGGACACAACTGTCCAGAGCTGCTCGCATGTACTTGGAACAACTTTGGACTGTGAGTACTCTGGTTGACTACCATGGGGAAATGATGTCCTGCAGGGCTGTAGCCAGATTGTTTCCTACATCTGTGGGAGACTCAAATACTGACTGTCCGTGGTCAGCAGCGCGCGGGGAACGGAGACTTGACAAAATTTTGAAGGAAAGTCATGTGATTGTGCGTCCAGTACGGCGGTGGAAGTGATGCGGTTGCCGGATGCCAGAACTAATGGAAGTTTTCTGGCGCTTCTGTGGACCCGGAACAATCAGTGGGCAGAAAACATGTTGTGGTTGCGAAACCTGTTCCCTATAAAAACCCTTCCACTTCTCAATTCTTTTCCTCATCTTTTTCTTAACACATTTTCTTCAATCATGCCTCCCTTTGCATTCGCTGTGCAACAGCCTGCCATGGATGATGAGACTGATCACGTAACGTTAGTGTTTGCCTTGCTTTGCGAGAAGCTGGATGCGGAGATGAAGTGTATCCTGGATGACAAGCCAGAGCTCATGGGCAAGAAGAAGGACTGGAACGATCGTTGGGATGCGTTATTGGTATGTTGGTTTTTCCTACTCTTCAGCTCACATTTCTGACACACAGATCAGGTTGCATTTGATGCGTGCTTTGCAACTGCACGGGCTAAGGGTCTTCAGCTGGACTTGCCCACAGCGGACACTACCTTAATCAAGAGTGGGAACCTTGCCCACATGAGGCACGAGTTTCAGTTTGTGGAGAAGGCGCAGGACAAGGAGGAGAGGATGGACGTTCTCGTAGAGGGTGCGGGTGAGGGAGCAGATGTGGATGCTGAGGGTGAGCCGGAGGTGCCAGATTCGCCTCCCAAGTGTGTGCGCCAGAAGTTGGCCAGGGCAAAGAAGTCAGCGGAGACAGTGGAATCTGAGCCGGAGGTTCTGCAGGTTGTGGTGAGTGCGTACTATTTGTCTAACTTCATCTAGCTGATCTGAGTTGGCAGAAGCCTGGGGGGCGCATGAGTGTTGCTGACCCCAACATTACCCACGCCCCTCCTTGCGATCGTTGCAAGACGAAGGAGATGCTCTGCTGTGGTCTTCCCGGACATCAGTGCCTCCCTTGCAAGGTTGCAAGAGGTAAGTGTAACTATGCGACTGGCGGGAGGAGTGCCAGTAAAAAGGCCCCCTCTGTTACGTCTATGACCGGAGTTGCTGGTGGTTCTCGCTTGTCCGCTCCTGGTCCGGTGCGTCATACTGTGTCGTCTCCAGAGCCGCGGGTGCAAGAGCCCATCGTATTGTCGGATGATGAACTCGCGGATAAACAGATCGTGGTCAGGCATTGCCCGGTTCCTGCTGGCAAGGGTAAGAAGATGGCGGTGTCAATCTTCGTTGTTGGCCTGCTGAAAACCTCAACAAAAACAACAAAACCAAAACAATGCTACTGCTCAGCGGTCCCTGTGCTTAGAAGCGCTAGGTACAGTAGTTGTTCAATTTGGGTGGCCTGATCCTGATAGTGTGCCAAACACTTCGAGTGTTGAAGGGTTTGGGTGTGTGGAAGGTGGTGAATGATGAGCACAACTAAGTCTGTGATGACCTAGCCATGTTGGAGGGCGAAGAAAGCGTAGATCAACTGCACATGTGGCAGCTGAATGGAATAGTGCTGAGCTTGATGAGGTGTAAGACAGTGACAAAGTTCCAGGTGAACAATGTCAAAGACGATGACAACAACTGAAGACTTGAAAAACACGAAGCCTATCTGAGGCTTCAAAGACTAGACTGAAATGTGGACTGTGAACTCATGTAGTTATTTTTCTAGCTAAAGTACAGGGGTTTATATACTGTTCAGAATCTGTATATACTTGCGCGTGCAAAGCAGTGCTCCAGGCATATGAGTAAGACAATATAAAAGCGATGAGTAAGAAGGAGTGTGTGTGTGTAATGAGAAATGAGTCATATAGGAAGGGGATTATGAATCAAGGGGAAAAACCATGATGAACCAGGACTGCATGACCAATGATGCTTACTCTTCCTCTGTGGCATTACCAAGCGCTCTATAGGCATGACTAAGTGCTGTGCGGTGGCTGGACGTTGCGGCTGTGCAATGAGCGACTCATCCAATGTGGCTGTGCAATGTGGCTGTGCAGTGCAGCTGTGTAGGATGATGGTAGAGGTGTATGATGCTCCGATGCTCTGATGATCAAATGTTCCAATGCTCTAATGCTCCAACACTCTAGGGATGGCATGTGGTTGTTGGTGCAGAAGTCGACGTGCAGCGATCATGGGATATACACAGTCTGTAAGACCATTCCCCAGCACAATAAGGGGTTGATCATCTGCATCTGCATGGTTATAGATTGACTGGATGAGTGGTGAGGATGGAATGGAATGGTGTGTGTGTCCATGGTTGTGGTGGTGAGGAAGTGAGTGGATAATGACTGGAATGGTTTGATGAATATAAGTCGCTGAAGAGGATTGCCAGGGGAAATGGTAAAGGGATAAAATCAAGACGAATAAGGGTGCGGTTTTGAAGTGTTTGTGCAACATGGCAAGGTCTGGCTGAACATTGAGGTTGTCTGAGAGTGTGATGGTTAAAGATGGGAGAGCGTTGGAAGTGTGTGAATGAGGGGAAAGTGAATTGACCTTGTTGAACGCGGTATGCCGTAATAATGTGGAATGCCATAATACTGTTGAAAATCGCAAAATTAAGGGAGAAGAAGGGAATTGAAAGAACAGGAACATAAGGAGTGATATGGGGAATGGTGTTCTACATAAAAAGCCATGTTCTTGCTACCAAACACGTTTGGTGTGTGACAGCGTGACAGCGGTGTCACACACCAAACGTGTTTGGTAGCGAGAACATGGTTTTTTTATTTATATCTTCATTTCCCATATCATTCCTTACTCACCTTTTCATTTGTTTCCCTTCCTTTCCTTTAATTTTTCGATTTTTCAGCGATTTTCAACAGTATTACGGCATCCTGCATTTTTACGGCATTTTGCATTCAACAAGGTTTATTCACCTTTCCCCCATTCACACGCTTCCAACGCTCTCCCATCTTCACCCACTACACTCTCAGACAACCTCAGCATCAGCCAGACCATGCCAAATTGCACCAATACGTCGAAAACCGCGTCTTTATTCATCCTGTCCTCATCACCCTACCATTTCCAATCCTCTTCAGCGGCTTATATTTGTCGAACCATTCAAACCATTATCCACTCGCACCTCACCTTCATGATCACTGTGGACACCATGCCATTCCATCCTAACGCTCACCAGAGATTGCAAACCACCAAGTCCCTATGCAGATGACCAATCCCTTTATCATGCTGGGGAAGCGTCTTACAGACTGTGTATATCCCATGATCCCTGCATGTCGACATTCTGCACCAACAACCACATGACATCTCTGCAGCAGAGCATTCGGATCATCACACCATCATGGCATCATAGCATCATCACTCCATTCCATTCTCCACTGCCCATATGCTGCGTCATTGCTGCGTCACAGCTCTTGCATCATCACCGCACAGCACTTTGTCATGCTTGCATAGCAATTGGTCATGATGACTCAGGTCATGAGTCATGGTTTGTAATGGTCACAGCCCTGCTTTATCATCGCTTTTTCATTCTCTGACTCATTCTTTGTCCTTATGACTCATTCTGCATAGGATTTGTTCTATTTTTCGAAATTGCTCAGTCATTACCCCTGAAGCGCAGCACATTCATTCCATTCCCCCCTTTCATTGCCCTCTTCATTGCCCTACTCATTGCCTGGAGCGTTGCTTTGCATACACAGACGTACGCAGGTACTATACTCTATATAAACCCCTGTACTTTAGCTACAGAACAATCAACTCCTTCAGTTCACCATTCCATGTCCATTCTCCTCTGAAGCCTCAGATAGGCTTCGCATTTTACAGTCCTCTGTCATCATTCCTGACATTGTTCACCTGGAACTTTGTCACTCTGCTTTACATTTATTCCAGTCCAGCCCAGTCTATCCATTCCAGTCTGCTGCCAGTGTGCAGTACTTTGCTTTCTTCACCCTCCAACTCCCACAAACCCAAACTCTTCAACAACTCGAAGTGTTTGGAGCACTATCAGGGTCAGCCCACCCTATTTTGAACAACTACTGAACACAGCGCTTCTAAGCACAAGGACCGCTGACCAGTAGCGTTGTCTGGTTTTGTTGTTTTTGTTGAAGGTTTCAACAGACCGGCAACGAAGATCGACATCGCATCTTCACATCTCCAACAGCGGTCGTCACATAGATCTCACACCCAACCACATTTAGTCCCTTCGCTCTTACTACAGGAGGAACTGCTCTCAGAGCTATCCCTTTGGGTTGACTACTAATTTCGCACCAACCAGGATCGATGCGCTATCACTATAGCGAGTTTCAACGATTTCTCCCACAACGGGTTGCACAAAACTGTGGACAAGTATATACAATGTCACCTTAAAACCAAGGATCCCCGTACTGACCAGATTTGCAAGTGCATGCATATAGCACTCCAAGCTGTGTTGGTATGTGTTGATGTTGACGATATGGTGCTGCTCATGCAGAGCCCAGATGGTGGGAACAAACCAGTAAGGCGGACGATGATTCACTTCAAGTGATCTGAACGAGTGACATGTCAACAGAAGGGCCAACCAACAGACAATTATCTCATACCACATGCGATTGCATATCGCATCATGAACAGTGTGACAAGTGGACTCTGATTGCTCAGAATTACACTGAGCACAACATCGAAGGATTTAAAACTGACCTCCAGGGTAGGTGAGTGAGCATATCTTAGAGCATGACATCACTTTTGATGAAGAGATAGGGTCTACGATGCCAGGAGAATATCCTGAGGCTGAGACCATGAATATTTAAACACAACATAGGACCAACTTGATGTAATACAATCTACACAGCATACCAGTCTCTCATATGTCTCTCCACTTGTACTCAACTCATACTTCTCCAATACCTGGTCTCATATGTCCACTTGTACTCTTCCCAATATAAAGCTTGATGTCCATGATCTTACTGCACTGGATAACAACGTGATAACATGATGGCCTTGAGAGATTGTGGGGATCAAGAACAGTGGGCCTGAGGATACAGACCATCGTGCTCAGAGAACCGCATAGATTGAGGACAATTTGACAGTACAAACCATCAAACTCGAAAGTAGTGGGTGACAAACTCTGAGGTCAAATATGGAACTTGGCCCCCAGCAATATCAATTAGAATTACTAATTGTGACATAAGCTTTCCCTGTCCACCACACAGCATGGCTGCCACAACCTGCTCCAGAGTCTCAACCACTCAGCAGTTTGTACTGCTGAGAGGTGTTGGCGACTTCCTCCGAGCCCTCTTCATTGCCCAATATTCTCATCTTGAAAGTAAGCAAACTCCACCTTGGCCTTGCACTGAACTTTTCCATGTTCTACTGCAAGATCTTGTACAGCCCCGACTTTGCCTGCTACCTTGCCAAGAAGGTCATGATTGCTGAGCTTCATCATTGGGTCCTTTTCTGCAACTCTCCCATCATTTAATTCTCATATATCCCTTATCCATAGTAGCCACACAATTCAATTTTCCTCTGAATAGGCTTCTCAAAAGTAAAGAATTCATATCCATCAGATAAGAGCAGATGCCAGCATGAACATCACTAAATCGTCTGATGGCATGATATGTTTAACCTGTACTCGCTCTGGCAACATTCCACGTCGCCCCATGGAAACCAACATGGATAATCCATAGCTATTGTATCCTGAAGACGTCGCATGTTACTTGCTTTTCATTTCCAGTCACTCTGACCGTCGAACAACAAATGTCAAGGTCGCCTGATACTCACTTTTGGTCACTATTGCTGAACAACAAACATCAAGGTCACCTAATACTCACTTTTTGGTCACCATTGTCAAACAACAACAAAATATGTTAAGATTACCAGGACTTGCGTCATAGCAGCTTTATAATTTGCAAAAGACCTAGCGCTGCCATGGTTGCTTCATTCTGAGAAATAGTAGCTTTCTGCTGTCTGTGCTCGGTTCTAGACTAGAAAGTGCACTGCCTCGCTGAAACCACGACGCACGAGGTAAAATCACCTTAATTAGGGAGTCTGATGAAATCCATCTATCTGGTCATGCCATGAGGGAAACTACAGGATTTGTCAATGTCCCTGGTCATGCCGTGAGGGAAACTGCAGGATTTGTCAATGTTGCACTCACTGACTTTGCAAATTAGATAGTTTTTTTGTTGCTTTGCTATCTCGGACTCTTGTGAATTAGGGTATCTCATCCATATTGGAATTTATTTCTATGTAGATACATTATGCCTCAGATTGATGTTTCCTGCTCTTGCTTTTGCCTAAAGCCATCTCCCCCTCCTTTCATCTAGCACAACCTGACGTGTATTTCAGGCATGTCATAATCATATTGTTGTCGATCTTCGTTGTTGGCCTGCTGAAAACCTCAACAAAAACAACAAAACCAAAACAACGCTACTGCTCAGCAGTCCCTGTGCTTAGAAGCGCTAGGTACAGTAGTTGTTCAATTTGGGTGGCCTGATCCTGATAGTGCGCCAAACACTTCGAGTGTTGAAGGGTTTGGGTGTGTGGAAGGTGGTGAATGATGAGCACAACTAAGTCTGTGATGACCTAGCCATGTTGGAGGGCGAAGAAAGCGTAGACCAACTGCACACGTGGCAGCTGAACGGAATAGTGCTGAGCTTGACGAGATGTAAGACAGTGACAAAGTTCCAGGTGAACAATGTCAAAGACGATGATGATGACTGAAGACTTGAAAAACATGAAGCCTATCTGAGGCTTCAAAGACTAGACTGAAATGTGGACTGTGAACTCATGTAGTTATTTTTCTAGCTAAAGTACAGGGGTTTATATACTGTTCAGAATCTGTATATACTTGCGCGTGCAAAGCAGTGCTCCAGGCATATGAGTAAGACAATATAAAAACAATGAGTAAGAAGGAGTGTGTGTGTGTAATGAGAAATGAGTCATGTAGGAAGGGGATTATGAATCAAGGGGAAAAACCATGATGAACCAGGACTGCATGACCAATGATGCTTACTCTTCCTCTGTGGCATTACCAAGCGCTCTATAGGCATGACTAAGTGCTGTGCAGTGCGGCTGTGTAGGACGATGGTAGAGGTGTATGATGCTCCGATGCTCTGATGATCAAATGTTCCAATGCTCTAATGCTCCAACACTCTAGGGATGGCATGTGGTTGTTGGTGCAGAAGTCGACATGCAGCGATCATGGGATATACACAGTCTGTAAGACCATTCCCCAGCACAATAAGGGGTTGATCATCTGCATCTGCATGGTGATAGATTGATTGGATGAGCGGTGAGGATGGAATGGAATGGTGTGTGCGTCCATGGTTGTGGTGGTGAGGAAGTGAGTGGATAATGACTGGAATGGTTTGATGAATATAAGCCGCTGAAGAGGATTGCCAGGGGAAATGGTAAGGGGATAAAATCAAGATGAATAAGGGTGCAGTTTTGAAGCATTTGTGCAACATGGCAAGGTCTGGCTGAACATTGAGGTTGTCTGAGAGCGTGATGGTTGAAGATGGGAGAGTGTTGGAAGTGTGGGAATGAGGGGGAAGTGAATTGACCTTGTTGAACGCGGTATGCTGTAATAATGCGGAATGCCGTAATACTGTTGAAAATCGCTTGAAAATCGCAAAACTAAGGGAGAAGAAGGGAATTGAAAGAAGAGGAACATCAGGAGTGATATGGGGGAATGGTGTTCTACATAAAAAGCCATGTTCTCGCTACCAAACACGTTTGGTGCGTGACACCGCATCGCGTCTTCTCGCATCTTTGCATCTCCAACGGTGGTCATCGCATAGGTCTCACACCCAACCGCATTTAGTCCCTTTGCTCTTACTACAGGAGGAACTGCTCTCAGAGCTATCCCTTTGGGTCGACTACTAATTTCGCACCAACCAGGATCAACGCGCTATCACTATAGCAAGTTTCAACGATTTCTCCCACACCGCTGTCTCGCAATCCAAAGATCTGCCAATTCCCCATTCCGATGATGCAAAAGCTATGGACAAGAAAATGATCGACATCTGGAGGTTCCTAGAAACCAAAGAATGATGTACGGAATTAACAGACGAACAGCATGTCGCATTCATCGCAGTCGCAGCCCGGTACTTCATCTTTGAAGGTAACCTGTGGAAGCGTGAACCACACGGAAGGCATCAACTAGTTGTTCCGGAACACCAGAGGTACTGCATCCTCAAGGAAGCACATGACAATCTAGGACACAAGGGAGTCTTAACCATCCGCACCCACCTTCTCTTACATTTTTGGTGGCCTATGATTATTGACAATATCAAATGGTATAACAGGACATGTCATGAGTGCCAGATCTGGCAGACTCACAAGCTTCATATCCCGCCAACCATACCCATTCCGGGCAGCATTTATAGGAAAGTGCACATTGATACCATGCTAATGTCCAAAGCAGGCGGATTTGACAGGATAGTCCACGCACGCTGCGCACTCACCGGATACCCAGAATGGCGTATGCTTCGCAAGGAGAATACCAACACCCTCTCTGCATTTATCTTCGAAGAACTCTTGTGCAGATGGGGTCCTATCATGGAACTCGTAATGGACAACGCACCGCAGTTCCGCAAAGCTGTTGACCAGCTCGCAATGACGTATGGAATCCACCCAATTCGCATATCACCATACAACTCACAAGCCAACGGCATTGTAGAATGACGTCACAGGGATGTCTGGGAGGCCATCATGAAAAGTTGCGAGGGGGATGAGTCACAATGGCACCAGGTAGCACATGCAGTATTCTGGGCTGAGTGGGTAACTATTCAGAAGTCTACCGGACTATCTCCGTACTTCATGGTTCACGGTTGCGAGCCGATCTTCCCCTTTGATCTAGCAGAAGCAACATTTCTTGTACCCTTACCCGGACTAGATACACTAACACCAACAGATTTCATCGCATGGTGCGCACAACAACTACAGAAGTGGCAAGAAGATCTCAGCACAATCTGTGATAAGGTATTAAAAGCATGGTACCAATCAGTACATGAATTTGAGCAGCGATTCTGCAACTTGATTAAAGACTATGATTTCACACCTGGAAGTCTAGTATTAGTCCACAACTCCAAGACCGAGTACAAGCTCAACCAGAAGATGAAGCCCAGGTACCTCAGGCCCATGATCATCCTTCGCCGGACCAAGGGAGGATCGTACCTGTTGGCCGAGTTGGATGGCTCTGTCTCAAAACTCCATTACACAGTGTTCCACTTGCTACCATATCATCCGTGAAGTGACGACTGGGTATCCGTAACTAGTATCACCAGACTAGACGATGAACACCTAGATGGTCTTTTGGAAGACGACGTTGAAGAGCTGGAAGATGAAGACATCGATTTTGACATCAACACATAAACCCCCACTCCCTTACCTGACACTCATTACTCACACATGCTCATTCCGACTCAAGTTCCGCATAACAGAAAAACAAACCAAAAATATATCGCAAGTATTATAGTATCTGTTTCACCCCGGGATTCATCCAGTGCTTCATTTCTCTCATTCAAAGGACAATTTGATAATATACCCGCACACCCCGCATAGATCATTACCATACAAAAACAGCAAAGGACAAATTTAATTCAGTTTGGCTCCCGATGCGTAACTAACCTCATATGATACCCTTCTTCTTTGCACATGTCTTGCACATCACACACGTTTTGCTTCATATAAAGGTTACACTCACATTGTATCCCGGGCACAGGGCAGGTATAGACTCAGGAAGACGCACCAAAGAAGACAAGACGGATGGTACTCTGCAAAGACCTGTATCATTTTGCTTGAGATCGCATTGCATCCGCATACTTACCTTCTATTTTTCTTCCCTTACTTAGGCACTCAGTGGGGAACTGGACTAGGACATGGGACGCAGCATATGGGCAGTGGAGAATGGAATGGAGTGATGATGCTATGATGCCATGATGGTGTGATGATCCGAATGCTCTGCTGCAGAGATGTCATGTGGTTGTTGGTGCAGAATGTCGACATGCAGGGATCATGGGATATACACAGTCTGTAAGACGCTTCCCCAGCATGATAAAGGGATTGGTCATCTGCATAGGGACTTGGTGGTTTGCAATCTCTGGTGAGCGTTAGGATGGAATGGCATGGTGTCCACAGTGATCATGAAGGTGAGGTGCGAGTGGATAATGGTTTGAATGGTTCGACAAATATAAGCCGCTGAAGAGGATTGGAAATGGTAGGGTGATGAGGACAGGATGAATAAAGACGCGGTTTTCGACGTATTGGTGCAATTTGGCATGGTCTGGCTGATGCTGAGGTTGTCTGAGAGTGTAGTGGGTGAAGATGGGAGAGCGTTGGAAGCGTGTGAATGGGGGAAAGGTGAATAAACCTTGTTGAATGCAAAATGCCGTAAAAATGCAGGATGCCGTAATACTGTTGAAAATCGCTGAAAAATCGAAAAATTAAAGGAAAGGAAGGGAAACAAATGAAAAGGTGAGTAAGGAATGATATGGGAAATGAAGATATAAATAAAAAAACCATGTTCTCGCTACCAAACACGTTTGGTGCGTGACATCCACAGGAAAGTTGAAATAGCAACCGTCCCCAGTTGTATCGGTGAAGAGGGGGGAAGAAATAAAGAATGATGAAGGTGCATGGAGTGGCATGAGAGTCGTAGGGTGAGGCATTAGGAATCGTCAAGGTCGTCATCTGAATGTTGAGAATTGTTATCGGAATTGGAGGAGTCGTCTGAAGGGGGAATGGGAAGGGGATTGTTGCGCTGATAATAAGGAATGAGGCGAAATGCTGCTACTCCCTGTTGCATAGGGGTTCCATCAAGTTCTTTGAGCACATAGGACGTACTGTTGCTCTTGCATCAAACAACTTCATAGGGTCCAAGATAGCGTGGTTTGGATTTGCGGTCTAGCTCTTTCTCCACCTGAACATTTCGAACAAGGACTAGTTCTCCAGGCTTGAAGTTGTCATAAATCATCCTATGGGCATAGATCTTCTCAAAGTGTTGCTTGGAACGAAGACAGGATGCATGGAGGGTGGACATGGCACGTTGGAGATCATCTGGACGTTTCTCCAGTTGGCGAATGCGGAGAGCAAGGAGTTCATCTGGATCCATGCCTGAATGGAAACCATCAACAAGGAAGGTCGCTTCAGTGAGGTTGAAGGGAAGAGCAGGCTCGGTAGCATGAAGGAGATAGAATGGACTGAAACCGGTGGAACGACGAGTGGTGACTTTGTCTGCAAAGAATGCATGATGCACTTTGGTAGGCCAGAGATTGAGATTGCCTTTGCATGACTTGATGATAGCTTCGCGAATAATGAAGTGGCCACGCTCCACAACTCCATTGGCTTTCGAATTGTAGGGTGAGATGCGGATATGAGGGATGCCATATTGCTGAACAAGTCGTCGAAATGCTCCTTTGACTTCGCTTCCATTATCAGTAACAACTTCTCCAATAGCTCCATAGCGGCAAATGATTTCTTCCCAAAAGAAACGGGCAAGGGAATCAGCGGTATTGTTGTGTAACGCACGTCCTTCAGCTGCGAGGGAAAGACCATCTCGAGCAGCAACCAAATAGTGAAATCCTCTTTCCTTTGGCATGAGCATGACATCGACATAAATCTTGATGAAGACATTGGGGGAAATGGAGACTGTGAGAGGGACTTCGGCTTTGCGTACTGAGTGGATTTGACATTCATGGCAGGAGCGGATATGGTGAGCAACATCTTTGAAGAGTTCTGGCCAGTAGAAGCGCTGTCTGATGGACTGGAAGACGCCAAAGGTGCCTCTGTGACCAAGTTGTTCATGGGCTTGCAAGATAATCTGAAGTCGAAGGTCTGGATCAAAAATGACTTTGACAGGAGGGCGAGGACCACGTCGTTTGAAGAGCTGATCGTTGCGAATGAAGAACTGAAGGGATCGCTTGATGAATCGTTTACGAGCAGAAAGGGAGGTGAAATGAGGGAGTTCCATGGTTCGAAGGAAATGAGTGATTTGACGAAGGACTTGATCTTGAGAGATATCCATGGTCAACATAGAAGGAAGAGAGGTTGCAGAATAAGGAGGGGAATGGGAATGTGCGAAGAGGATCATGCCATCTAGCCAGTCGTAGTCGTCATTGTCATCTTCCATCTTTTCTAATTCTTCTGGAGTAGGACGTCGATGAGAGAGAGCATCTGGGCCTTGATGACGAATAGCAGGAACATGAATGATAGTGAAGTCGAATAGAAGAATGCCTTGGATCCATCTGTTGAGCGTGCTGTTGGAGACTTCATCAGGGTGATTGATCATGCCCTTGATATACATACTTTGCATCAACTTCGACATGGAGATTCTTGACACCAGCCAAGTAGAGACGATAGTGACGAAGTGCACGGAATAGACCATACAGCTCAAGCTTGGGTTGACTGTAGTTTGATTCGCACTCATTCATAGGAAGTGAGCCATAGCGAGCTGGGTGACATTTTCCATCATCATCAATCTGGGAAAGAATGAATCCGACAGCAATCTTGCTGGTATCAACTGAGAGAATGACGGGATTGGGGGAAGTGTAATCGATGGGGCGTAGAGCAGGTGCGGAGGATACTGCATGCTTGAGATAGTCGAATGATTCTTGAGTCTCTTCTGTCCATTCAAAGGGATTGTCTTTGCGATAGAGGTTGACCAATGGGCGAGCGTGCTTGGAGTAGTCTTTGATCCATATACGAACGGTACCGCATAAACCAAGGAATGAGCGAACATCTTTGGGAGTCATTGGAATAGGCCATTGAAGAATCTTCTCTACCTTTGACATATCTGGAGAGCAACCTTCTGGATTGCATTCTTGACCAAGAATTATGGCTTTAGGACGACAGAGCTGAGTCTTGAGTGCAGCAAATGTGCCTCCAGCATGAATGAAGCGATGCATGATATGATGGACGTCAACAGCATGTTCCCATATGAAACGACGTATGCCAGGGTTGTCAGGAATGGTCTCTGGGTTTCCATCTTCATCTTCGTAGCGAGTTGCAGGGCCTTTGATTGGAAGATCATCAATAAAGACATTGGCGACATGGGGAATTTCGTCTTGAAGAATGAAAGCGGTGCAGTTCTGGAACTCGACAGGGGAATTGGTGTATCCTTGGGGCATGGAGCAAATACAAAGGAGACCGAGAGGTGTCATAAAGGAAGTGAGGTCACGACTGGTAGTGTGAAGTTTGCGTGCGTCGAATCCTGAGTAGAGATCAAAGCAGGTATAACATTGACGGCCTGCAAATGGCTCGACGAAATCATCAAGGATGGGGGGGACTCCAGAATCGCGAATGGTGACCTTGTTGAGGGGCTGAAGATCATGAACTATGTGAATCTTGCCATTCTTCTTCTTGACACAGAACCATCGAGAGCGATAGGATGATTGACTTGGCTCATATAATCCTGCTGCAATCTTTTCGCGAAGGAGCTGGACAACATCTTCTTTGATAGCCTGAGGAATTGGGATGTTCTTGTACTCCCATGGTTCATGAGGAAGGACTGGGATGATGTAGGGGGAAAAGTAGTCAGAGTGAAAGCTACCTCTGTCTGCTTCGTCAAAGGCTAGGCCGCGTTCGTTCATCTTGAGCATATGCGTGAATAGTTTCTCTTCTTCTGGCCAAAGGAATCCACTGGGGTTGATCTTCATAGCATTGAGGCGTGACTGAGAGAGTTTCGAAGTAGGAATGAAGTCCGGTGGGCAGGTAGGAAGTGGAAGTAGTGAAGTGAGGGGATCTTCTGGGAATGAACGTTTGACGCGAGCATCTTCTGGGTAGACAGCAGGAACAGGCTTGACTTTGCGATCCACCGTCTTGTAGGCGCCAAATACATATCCATCATCGTCTTCATCATCTCCAAAAAGGTCTTGAGCATCGAAATAGAAAGTCTGTTGAAAATCAGAAAAAACATAAGAAGAAGGGGGAGGGTGCCGTGGTAGTTTACTGTCATCTCAGACAGGAAGGGAATTAGCGAAGAATGTCCATGAATAAATGAAGAAGCATCAGAAAAGAAACAAGATGAATAAAAGGACAAAGAAGAAGGTCTAGGTGGTGGTACATGTGCATCAATTTCGAAGTTTAGGAGTTTAACGACTTCTCGGTCAATATGAGTCGAAAAACCAGTCAGGAGAAATCTAGAACAAGAGGAAACATACATATGAAAAAGAATAGTGAAACAATGGACACCATTAATGAAAAAACTGGGAAATCGGAACAATGGGAGCGGCAATAGCAAGAGACGTGTCTTCTTCAGCCTGATCATCTTCTGCGAAGCTGAAAGTGTAGTTGGGAGGGGGAATGATGTTCTGAATGGCTTGGAATAACAGGGGATTGATTTCGAAGTTGAGGGTAGGAGAGGGTGATGGTGAATTGGGAAGATTGAGTATGATGGGATGAGAGTGGTATGGGGGGGCATGGATCAACTCTTCCATTCTCATGGTAGGTGCATTTGCGGGGGTAGTCCCTTTCTTCTCCATAACATGGGGGCTAGTAGTCAGACCGTCAATTCCATGATCATGAATGGATTGGGGGGGATCATGGGTCAGAGCATGTTCGGTAGCAAGTCCAGCAATGATACCAGTGGATGTGCGGTAAATGATCATGGTTCCATGTGAAGGATGATTGCTTGGATGAAGATGTGGACCAGGCTCGTCTTGTGAATTGGGGAAAGTGGATTCGACCCGAATTGCAGAGGAATCTAGTCCGTCGTCATCAGGGAACATGGGAAACATCTCTGGGGTATTGACTTCTGTGTGATAGCCAGTGTCAAAGTCATGCATGGCGCCATCCATTGCACCTAGGCCATTCGTGGACCAGGTAATGTCGTTGTTAATATTGGTAGCATAAGGGTCGACAGTGGTGACGTCATTGGAGAGCGTTTCAAGGGATGACCTGAGGTGATGGTAATGATGATGGTGATGAATGGGTAAGAGGAGGCATTGGGGGAGGTGAAAGCGTGATGGGGGATCTTTCAAAGTCGCCATTGAGCGGAGTCTGAAACACAGGGGAAGAGAAATCAGTATCAGAGTCATCGCCATCAGGGGTTGGTTGTTTGGTTATTTTAGTTAAGACTCCAGGGGAAGGGAAGAAGCGGACATAAGCAGAACCAGTAACTTGAATGGGAAAGTGGCCGACAGATAATTGATGTTGGCAATTAGCCTGAAGGAGATAGATATCTTGATAAACGTTATTGAAGCGGTCGACTCCAAGATGTCCATTGACGGCATGGTCTGATTCAAGATGAAAGCGGGTCATATCCTGATGGTGTTGCTGAGAGACGTTCTGCAAGAGGGCCATGAGTGAATCGCGTTCTTCATCTCTAATGCGTCGACGCAGATCTCCTATGGTTTCTCCAAATCGAAATTCTTCATCTCCTTCATAAGGTGGAATAGGGCGTGACATGGCTTCTGCTAATTCTTCCAAAAACGTCGAAGTGCTGATCTGATCTATTAATGGGGATGGATTGGATGACTCGAATGGTGGCATTTCATTTGGTGGTGGCATAGGCACATTAATGGCAGGATCAATGATGGGTGGTGGAAGCGGTGACATCGGTGGAATAGAGCTGGCGACCAAAGCTGGTGATGAAGGATGAATTTGATTGGCCGATAGGTCATCATTAGATCTGGAATAGAAATAGGAATGAACCGGCATGTCAAATTCATTAAAGATAGCACTATCCGGTGCTTCTTGTGACTTGTCCAGGGCGGTGATGTTGGAATTATGAAATGATGGTGCATCTGAACCAAGATAGTGAACTTTGAGTTGGAAATTGCTGCCCGGGTCTGGCTTGATGACGATATAAGTTTCATTGTCATTCCATGGCTCTAGGATGTCGATGTGATTTGTCTTCTGCCAGTCACGTCCAAGTAGCAGTTGGAATGGGCATGGTTCGTTCTGAATCCAAAGATCAGAGTAGCAGACAGCTCCACCAACATTGAGAGGAACATTAATGACACAACCTTGCAGTTCTACTTTCTCTCCTGAAGCGGTGATGATATTCATCTTGGCATTCATGTCAACAGGCAGACGAATGCACTTCTGATGCACCTTCGGATGCACAAGGGAAATGCTGGAGCCGGTGTCCAAACATGCAGGGATAAGTTCTCCATTGAGCTCAACATTGAAGTAGATGAGTTCGAAGTTTCTGGGACGTGCAAGGAATGATGGATTGACGGCATTGGTAGACGCTGAATTAGACTTGAATTGGAATGGGGGAGCTGGTGGATTGAGTGCGCCATTGGGACGTCTGGTGCGGATCAGATCTTGCAGAGTGGTTGCAATGTCCTTGGATACTCCGATTACATCGCCGATTGGGAGCGTCAGAGGCGTGTTCAAAATGCGCCCAACAACATCCATTGGATTAGTGGCTTGCATCAAGGTGGATTGCGCAGCAGGGCCATGTGTCTTCTTCGACTTCTCTGTGCTGATGGTGGCATTGGCTTTGGCAGGCATCATGTTCGTAATATCTTCCATGATTGCGTCATCGTCCTTTGGATCAAAGGTTGGCTGCTGGATCTCGATTGGAATGATAGTGGTGGGAACGGCGGCCGGCACAGGATGTGACACTTTGGGAATAGGTTGGTTCTCTTTGTCCTTCTGCTTCGACAATGGTCCTGGCTTCAGGATAACAACTCCTTCGAAAATCTCCTTGCGTTTGAGAGTGGTAGACTTGTCTTGATGTTGAGCAGCATGGACTTGGCTCTCAGTTGAGGGGCATTCAGCATATACGAAGTTTGATTGGTGAGTGGGAATTTCGACGATGGAAGAGGAAGTGGTGTTGATACCATTGCCAGCATTGCTAGCCATGCGGTGATAGGCTTGCACAAAGGTCTCTGTTGGCCCTTGACGACGAATGGGACAACCATCAGGCATAACAAGACGCTGATTTGAATCGCGAATGAGGCGGCCATTCGAAATGAGATCAAGTAAGTCAGGACAATCGCGAATTCCGTGTCCAGCTGTGTTGCATCCATAGCAGGTCAATGAACTGGGACGAAAGGTGGGTGCTTGAGTCTGCTGCGAAGAATTTGGGTTCTGATAGATGCGAGGTGGAGATATGGTCTGTGATGACTGTGAAGGATGAAGATTGGGAGGTCGAACGACAAGCTTGACATCTCCGTCCATCTTGATGGCCTTGAAGTAAAGTAAGTTGTACTCTGGATCCTCAAGTGACATACGATTGAGCTTCTTGACAAGGATTTCGATTTCATCTTGCTTCTGTGCTGCAGCTTGCTCTTTCTCCAATGATCAAAGGGTGGAACGTGCTTCTGGGTGAGAGACCATGCGACGAATAGGTTCATCATGTCTGGCGACAGCAGGAGGATGGACTGGGACAGTGGGAGGTGAAATACGTCGAGCTGGAGCAATGGGTGGGTTGAGGTGTTCATCATCTTCTTCCTCATCTTCTAATTCTTCGAACTTTTCGTCCATGAAACGTGCAGTGCGGTGAATGGTTGTTTC
The DNA here is from genome assembly GCA_016628065.1 of Suillus lakei. Classification (NCBI taxonomy): domain Eukaryota; kingdom Fungi; phylum Basidiomycota; class Agaricomycetes; order Boletales; family Suillaceae; genus Suillus; species Suillus lakei. The sequence goes on from JABBWA010000104.1 coordinate 23,267, forward strand.
TTCAGCATCAAAGCGGTCACGACAAAGGAAGTCTTCAGCAGCTGAGGTGACATCATCACAGGGATAGGGCTTGCTTGCATCGAGGGTGGGTGTCTTGTATCTCAGGGCTAGTTCGAGATTATAGCGCAATTTCTTGGGGAGACCAAGCCAGAAGTATTTGTTGTATTCATCCGCTGTAATCTTCGTCTTTCCAAGGAGCCATCCACCAATTCTAATGAACTGGCGACAGTATCTTCTGAATGTTTCCAGGGAATGGATCTCGAGAGTGCGAGTATCTTTGATGAAGGAGATAAGGTCTTGTTCGTTGAAGCGTTCTTCAGTGAGGGCAGAGTCGAAGTACTTGAGAATGTCCGATTTCAATTGCGTCCAATCAGGAGTGATGAAGCTGGCCATTCCTTCGATGATTTCGCGAACAGGGATAGAGCAGTACTGGAGGATAGCGTAGCATTGTTCTGAATCTTGGGTGACATTGTTGACAGCAAGGAGTTTGTCGTAGTGTTCAAGGAAGGGCTTGACCATAACATGGTTTCCTTTGAACCTCTGAGGCGCATTCTTGCTACCAGGGATAGGCATGGTGATAACAGATAGGGGAATGGTGACAGTGGACATGATGATAGATGGACCAGGTGTTTAAACGTCAGCTTGAAGTCTGGATAGGATGGGCGACGAAATAGGGGTAGGATGTGATGACGTAAATCGATGGAAATGGTGGAGCACATGATCTAGATTACCACCCCTCACGGTGGGCTCCAATTGTCGATCTTCGTTGCCGGTCTGTTGAAACCTTCAACAAAAACAACAAAACCAGACAACGCTACTGGTCAGCGGTCCTTGTGCTTAGAAGCGCTGTGTTCAGTAGTTGTTCAAAATAGGGTGGGCTGACCCTGATAGTGCTCCAAACACTTCGAGTTGTTGAAGAGTTTGGGTTTGTGGGAGTTGGAGGGTGAAGAAAGCAAAGTACTGCACACTGGCAGCAGACTGGAATGGATAGACTGGGCTGGACTGGAATAAATGTAAAGCAGAGTGACAAAGTTCCAGGTGAACAATGTCAGGAATGATGACAGAGGACTGTAAAATGCGAAGCCTATCTGAGGCTTCAGAGGAGAATGGACATGGAATGGTGAACTGAAGGAGTTGATTGTTCTGTAGCTAAAGTACAGGGGTTTATATAGAGTATAGTACCTGCGTACGTCTGTGTATGCAAAGCAACGCTCCAGGCAATGAGTAGGGCAATGAAGAGGGCAATGAAAGGGGGGAATGGAATGAATGTGCTGCGCTTCAGGGGTAATGACTGAGCAATTTCGAAAAATAGAACAAATCCTATGCAGAATGAGTCATAAGGACAAAGAATGAGTCAGAGAATGAAAAAGCGATGATAAAGCAGGGCTGTGACCATTACAAACCATGACTCATGACCTGAGTCATCATGACCAATTGCTATGCAAGCATGACAAAGTGCTGTGCGGTGATGATGCAAGAGCTGTGACGCAGCAATGACGCAGCATATGGGCAGTGGAGAATGGAATGGAGTGATGATGCTATGATGCCATGATGGTGTGATGATCCGAATGCTCTGCTGCAGAGATGTCATGTGGTTGTTGGTGCAGAATGTCGACATGCAGGGATCATGGGATATACACAGTCTGTAAGACGCTTCCCCAGCATGATAAAGGGATTGGTCATCTGCATAGGGACTTGGTTGTTTGCAATCTCTGGTGAGCATTAGGATGGAATGGCATGGTGTCCACAGTGATCATGAAGGTGAGGTGCGAGTGGATAATGGTTTGAATGGTTCGACGAATATAAACCGCTGAAGAGGATTGGAAATGGTAGGGTGATGAGGACAGGATGAATAAAGACGTGGTTTTCGATGTATTGGTGCAATTTGGCATGGTCTGGCTGATGCTGAGGTTGTCTGAGAGTGTAGTGGGTGAAGATGGGAGAGCGTTGGAAGCGTGTGAATGGGGGAAAGGTGAATAAACCTCGTTGAATGCAAAATGCCGTAAAAATGCGGGATGCTGTAATACTGTTGAAAATCACTGAAAAATCGAAAAATTAAAGGAAAGGAAGGGAAACAAATGAAAAGGTGAGTAAGGAATGATATGGGAAATGAAGATATAAATAAAAAACCATGTTCTCGCTACCAAACACGTTTGGTGCGTGACAGCGAGAAGACGCGATGCGGATGCAAAGTGAGTGCGGTGCGGGTGTGGAGTAAAAGAGTGCGGATATAACTAAGTGGAGGCCAGGTATACGAATCCAGGTACCAGGTATTGAGTGACAGGTATGACGGGTGGAACGGGTATGGGTACCGGGTATGCGGAATGCGAATGCGAAGTGTGCCAGGAACTACTCCAGGATTCATGACGAGGTTCCTAGGTATAAACTAGCGGTAGTTGAATGCTTTAATGCAGAGCTCGCGCATGATGATGAGAACAGCAATCAAATTGCACAAGGATTAGAGCGTAGTAACTAAGGCCAGTGACTCCTGCAACACCGACTCAGAGGAAGGGAATGTAGAAAAGTGCTGAGATATGAGTCCTGAGTCCGTATATAAGTAATTGCATACGAATCTGGGACGATATAGGCGACCGCATATGTACAAGCGAGCCCGAACGATGTAACATGTAATAGCGCTAAGTCTGCCTCATGTATGGGAAAAGTATGTAAATGAGGCTGCAAACGATCAATGGGTGACAAGGAGAGACTAATAATGCACCAGTGGGGTTGGATGGACGTGGACAGGACATGGGAGGACGATGCAAGGGACCGGTACGGTTATGCGGAGTGATGCGGATCGTAACCCAGTATGCGGAGCCACTGCAACAACACACAAAGGTGCATAACTGACCGCAACTATCCGGAACTGTTCGCGGCTCTTCGGAATGACTTCGGACTGTGAGTGTAGGTATTGGCTAGCATGGGGAAATGATGCTCTGCAAGGCTGCAGGTAGGATGTTCACAATACCGTGAACAAGTCTTCTTCTCTTAGGGAACTGGTACCCCTCACTCTCACCGCTGACAATGTTTCCTGCTGGAACGACAGCAAGTGGTCAGATCTTATACTTCGGTAAGCTTCAGGGTTTATCAGCGCTGCGGTCGTGCTAACCTCATCATCTTCCATAGTGGTGTCCACACATCCATATGTCCCACTAGCGGAACTCATGGGTAGGTTGATATCCATATCCAATGCTATCCAGATGCCCTGCCATTTGTCAGTTATGAAATGTTGCAAGTGATTGACTCACAACATCATCTTCGCGTTGTTGGAGCTCAAGCTGATAAGACTTCAATGATGCCTTGATTCCCCATTCAAGTTCCTGAATCCCGTGTGCCTCTGAGGACCTTAAGATGTGTGGTGAAGCTCTGGCATATGGACTGAACCATGTGTTGAACACACTGTGTTTGTGAGAAGGCAAGTTGGATCCCATAACTTGTGCGATACTTACTAAGTTACAATGGAAGATAGTAATATTATACTGTAATCATTGTTTGTGATCCAGTCATCACATCCCTTGACCGCATTATGGTTGCTCCATTACTCATACTATCATCCCAAGTGTATTGTCATCCCAAATGCTGGAATGAAACAATTATGAGCCTTGATTAATGGTTAATGATTCATTATTTTAAAGTTGAGTTTGGGAGCAGTTACAGTCCGATCATACTGACGTCATAATGATGTAGTCCATTATGGAGAGGCTGTACTCTCCCCACAAACTGCCAATCTGCATTCATCAACTCACATTGTTATCATGAAGCCAATCAATTGTTGTGCTATTGTTGCAACATTGTCGATAACAACGCAGATCCTAAACAAATAGGGGTGGTGCAAGTGCACTCATCATTTTTGCAAGGCGGCACTGATCATATTAAATGGGCTATGCTCCCCTTCTATCCTTCATAGCCACTCCTGTCGAACATGTTCTCACTGATATATGATTTCTACAGATGTTGTCAAGCATCAGATATGTGGATTCCCTGTCATTGTTACACTCCCTGGAGGTACGTTAATTTGAAGCTACCATTGTAATGTCACCTACTAACTGCATGAAGGGGCATGTACCCTTAAAGCGAAAGGCTCTGGATGACTTCATAGACAACTCTCAACGGCCCACTCGCAGGAGGCGTGCATGTGCCTCCTATCTTCTGCAGGCCCCAGTGGCATTTGTCATGCGTGATATATCCAGACCTGCAAAAGCACGGAGAGGCACCTTGTCCCACTCCTATCCAATTGCAGACCTAAATGCGATTCTGTTGGTCTGTTCTCCCCGCATTTATTTCATTCAAGTCTCACTGTATTTTGCAGGACGCATGGGCTCCAGGTTGTCAATCTGGCGCTGCAGTAAGTCAAGTACACACACATAAGGACCTGTGTGATGGAGAGCACTGCAACATAGCTGATCCAAAACTCATGAAAAGGTTAGATAGAGCGTAACTGTGAGTGCAATGCTGCTCATCCCCACCAAAGGGCCAAGGCACGGACATCAGAGATTGCAAAAGAGGACTTCAAGAAAATGTCAAAACGCAAGGCCCTCGAAGAAGTTCCGAGCGGTTCTTCTCCACCAACCCCCAAGAGGTGCTTTTTGCCTCACTCACCTGTCATCGCCAATCTAATTGTAAGTTGGCTAGCACTTCATGACCATATCTTCCATGTCTCACTGCATTTCTCACAGGTACCGACACCCAGGACAGCAGATTCAGCAGTCCAGTCTCCATATTGGCCCTTCCCAAATGAGCTTGTCTTGGATATTTTGGAAAAATTACTGGCTCAGGATTTGCGGCCCATTGTGCAGGTGTCTTGTCTCTCTCAGGAGCTAGCAGCACCTCTCTACTTTCATTCTGTAGGCTTGCAGTTTGACGACAAGTCCCTGCTCATCAGCACCCAAGCTTGCCTCACCCTGCTCCTGTACAGGCACACAACCTTGTTTCATATGCCAAAGTATTTGCGATGCAATCTCCTTGACACGGATGATTGCCACCTCAAGGCGCTCCTGGGTTTCTTGGAGTCGTTTGAAGGCACATAAGTGTTCTTTGTCTCCATCGTGAAAGATGGTGAAATGCTAGGAGATTTTGTGCCTCTGTTTCAGTCCATCCAAGACTCCAACTGCAGGAGTCTTAGGTTCTCAGATCAGGAAGCATCTTACCATGCATATCCTCTGCCAATTCTTCCTGACTTCATCGCTGTTCCAACCCCCAACAGATGTAATTTTCAAACATTCCACACAAACTCCCCTATATTTTTCTCCTGATCTACGATTTCCCTCACCTTTGCATCCTTGCGAAACTCTTCATTGACTGACCTCAGCCTTACATGTACTTCATTGAGTGCCATTCAGTGGACAGTGGTGATGTACAACCTTCACCTCCCACAGCTTATCTTTTGTCTATTGACACCGAGTGTCCAACCACTGCTCTCATCAAGTTTTTGCTGCGACATGACATTCACTAGCTTTGGCTGTATGGACAATGCATTGATCCTCCTCATGATATTATGCAGGAAACAGATACCCCTCATATTCCCTTACATAGCTTACGCATTCTCACTGGACCGCTGTGGTACCTTGTGTCTCTATTACACAAGGTTCATGTGCCTCTACACATTCAAACACTCAAATTACACCTTGACGAGGAATCACTAGCATCCACTCCCAATTACTTGTCCGCAATCCTGGATATTACTCAACAATTCATTGGCATAGATTGCCTTGGACTGAGCTTCTATCACAGATCACTGATTTCTGGAAGTTTTGACATCCCATTAGACAAATATTGAACTATTCATGTGAAGAAGCTCACAATTTATCTACCACATTGGTACAAGTATTCAGATCAACACCCCTTGGTAAGTGCTATGTACAAACTTACATTGAGTGTTAAAACTCATGTTTTGTGCATATAGCTCCACTGCAGTCCTTGGCTAGGAGTCTTCGATGATGTCGAAGAAGTTTGTCTCAGGCCTGGAAACATAATGTCATCTGAGCACCTGGAGCTGGAGGATGCTTTTTACCACCCAGAGCATCCCTACCATTTGGATATTGGCAGTTATTTCTGACAGATTGCACCCAGGTCTCCGCTGATTCTTCTCCCACTTGTACTTCTCCAATATGTAGGTCTCTGATGCCTTTGCCCGCTTGTACCCACTTGTACCTATCCAGTCTCATACATTCTCTCATCCTTATTCCGATACCCAGTTTCCAAACAATTAAAAGCTGCTGCCCATGAACAGTTAGCAGTGTATGGTGGACAGCAGGAGTAACTTACTGTTGGGTACGGGGAAGTAACAGCCCTGACATGGGCTGATCTCTGTAGTTGGAGTGTCATCAATGCTGATATGATAAGGCAGACCCCTGGATCACAGCGGTATAACTCCAACTCCAACTCTAACTGAGTTCATCGTGGAGCCAAAATTGTGAAGCGGAACATGACTGTTGCTGGGCCAAAGAGTCAGGCAAGGACAAGGGCTTGGATGAAGTTGTCAGCACCTCTCTGCTGGGTGGTTGAGATTGGAGCAGGTTGTGGTCTGCAGAGCGGTGAAGTCCAATGGTCGAGAATGGCTCAAGGTGTTCCCCCAAGAAGTACTTTATCAACCCTAACTAGACATACATGACCGTACATACAGTCATGCCGTGTGGAGGGGGGGGGAAGACCATGGGAGATGTTGAACCAGGGAGTAGTGAAGGATTCAGAACATTCAAGGCGATGAAATTGGGAGAGAAAGGCACAGACACGACCATACAAACAGTCATGCCATAGGGAAGAAAGCGACTCGGAGCATGACGAGGAAGAAGGCGGAAGGACGTCTATGATGATGAGGTCGGCAGTACAAACTGTTGAGTTCATGTGTAAGGAAAAGTGAAGGTAAAGGATGAATGGACTTGGAACTTTGGCAATGAAAGAGCACAACAATGCTAAATAATGTATGTAATGATTCCACATGTTCAGGACTCTACAATGGATTTGAAAGTGCACAACAATGATAAATAAATAATGTTGATGAATTATGTAATAATTCCACAATTCCACATGTGTCCTTCTGCACTTTGTTAGATTTACTGTAGTATACTATTTCCATCCCCTGGCGCGACAGTGTGTACCATCGAGTCCATCTCCCTTGACTATGGCATGACGATTTGTATTGTCGTGTCTTCCCTCCATTCACCTGCAACCAGCTTTGTCAGGGTAGCCATCAACACATGGCAAAGCTTTTGTCACCTGGAGCTTGATGGTTTGTACTGTCGAGCTCATAGCCTAAATCCTCAATGACCTTCCAATTGACCAAATCTTTGGCTACTCCTTGCCTCATAGTCATTTTGCTCTGGAATAATTGTCATGTTCCCTTCTCCCTGTCGTTTTTCTCTGACGTTGTCGTTACATGATGGAACGCTGTACTATACAAATTTACCCTTGCTTAAATTTATTCTCAATTTAAAGAGTCGTGCCAGCCATTTATCCCTCTGCAATGCAATACATATATTCCTCGACTTCTTCGACTCAAGTTTAGCGGTCTTCATCCACATATTCAATTAAAACCCCGCATGTCACTTCAGAGTCCAGAGTCCACCCTCTATTGTTATGCTCCACTTCCACTTTCCATGCCGACTTCCATTGTCATTGATCCCTTATAATCCCAAGATTCAGTCTGCACTTCTTTTCCACCCACCTGTCACATTAAATCAGTTTGTACTGTCATGCACTTTCCTCGCTCTCTACCGTATTGTTCTATGCGTCAACCCATAGCTGCTGCCAGGTCTAACTCTTCAGTTTATACTGTTGTGGTAGTAATCTGGTTGTAGTTTTGATCTACCATGTCATTCTATGAGTCAACCCAACCCTTCCAACCCTTCCATGACTGCCAACCTCAGAGTCTTTGTGCATGATGAGAAGGTCTTCACTTCTCTCACTGTGCACTTCCTGCCCAAAGTTATTCCCTACCAGCCTCCCTGGAACCCCTGCGACGATCATGATTATTCTCCCGATGACAGCGATACGCCGCTCAGTCCTTGCTGGGCATATATGTCATGTCCATGGTTTCCTGTTGTGCCTTTGAACCCGAGCTTCAATGGGCCCATCTTCGAATGCCTGAACCACACCAGGTTTTCTCTTCGCACAGATGTTGATGCACAGGGCAAGCACATGCTCCATCACGACATCAGAGAAAGATGGTATGAGCTTGAGAAGAAATTGATCTGGTGCCAGGAGTGTTTGGGTGCTGGGATGTTCGTTCCGTGGGGGACTATACTTCCACCCGCTCCAGCTACATTTGGGTATCTTCATTCACATGAGAACACCAAACTCACTATAAAGGTTGCACTGAAGTCACACAACACATTTTTATGTACGTAGTCAATTCCTATCCCCATTGCATTGTGACTGACATTTTTCTAGTAATTGCCGCTGCCTGTACATGGCACATTATGAGTTGTCGATATCGTGGTTCCAATCGCCCCTGGATGTCTGTCTTGACCAATGACCACGAGTGCCCCATACCAGTGTCATGCATGGTATGCAGTTCATACCATGACATGTGTGCTATACAAAAGATAAGGAAGGTATAATGAACCATACTCTACCATATCACCAAGTGATTCTATCATTTTCTATTGATTCATTGGTCTGTTTTTCTGAAAGTCTCATTTCCCATGTCAGACCTGGGAATTTCGATGTTTTTCCATTTTATCATGTGATCTTTTCTTCTTCTTGGCTTATTCATCAGATTTTCTCATTAGCTGACTGATCATGTTTGTAATCATGTCATGTGACTGGGAAATAAGGTGATTTGTAAGGATTCAACCTGACTCATCATGCTTTGTAAGACTTGCAACTGTATTTATAATCTTCTTAGTAACCAGGATGATTCAGCTCACCAAAAGGCTTGGTTTGTAAGCACAACCTTACCAATCCATGAGATGACTCATACCTTTGATTCATCATGCTTTGTAAGATAACACTGTATTTATAATGTACTTAGTAAACAAGCTGACTCAGCACACCAAATGGTAGGGTTTGTAAGCACATTCTTACCAATCCATGTGATGAATCATGCTTAGTAATCTGAGCTCCCAAAAGGTATAAAAGGAGCTCATTTTACACCCATGAAATATAACCTCCCACTTTATCCCTAACACTGAAATAAGAGTGAGCTTAGGTAATACAAGTGCAGGCCCATTGGTTGCCTTGAAGTAAGTCACAGTCACAGTCACAAGTAACTTCCACTCTAAACCTATCCCCATTAACTAAGGGTGAGATTAGGCAAGAAATAGTGAGAGTAACAGGCCATTTGAGTTGCCTGGAAGTAACACAGTCACATTTGTTTATATTTGTTGTATAGTGCCTTACAGGGGTTGATTATATAACACTTCTTTATCATTATCTGAAACTAAGCTTTACATATTTACAAACCTACTCTCTTCCAAGCAGAGAGACACGAACCAGGAGAACATGACAAAGTTGAAACAGACTTTCATAGGCTGAGACACGACCTATTAGGGCGAAACATACCTATCCATTATTTTTCCTATACAAGAGGAAACAGACACATTTGACACAGTTTCTTTCAACAAGAAGGTAACTTGATTACTATTTAACCACCCACAAACATCACGTTATCTACCGAGAAATAGAAAATCCATAGACTGTGAACTTGAGGAGTTGGCAACTTTTCGTCTTATCAAAGTGTAGTTGTGATTGTCACTGCATTTTACACTGTTCCATATAAGACCCTCAAGTAACAAGACACCAGCTGAATGGGTTCTCGAGTTATCACGTTCATTTGTGGGAGATCTGTTGGCCAATGTTCAATGCACCGGAGTGTTCATCTCCTCTGTCCACTGCCCATGTTTGAACAGTTCTCGATCCCAATATGGGTCCACTGTGTTGGGGAGGCATCTGTCGTTGACCCTATGTTGTGTCACTATACTCCCTCCCGGGAAGCTCTCACCTCCACAACGGAGGCTCTAAAATGGGGCCAAACACCAGCTGACGGCACCTGGGGCCATGCTAGCACATCAGGTCCCCCTGACAATAGGTGTCAGCATCTGGATGGCGGAGAAATGCAACCGGAGCCTGTCCCCATATGGGGCGATGTAGATAACCCATGGGCTCCCTCTGACAATGGGTGTCAGAGCAGCGGAGGAAATCAACCCATCTCTCTTGATTCCCAAGAAGAGGTGCCTCCTGTGTTTCTGTTTCCGGAGCCCGAACACAACAGTGGACAGTTGTGAGGAGAAGATTGGCAGGTGTTCTTAGCACGGTGCCGTGAGGGAAATAAGAAGAGAGAGGAGAAAGAGATTCCAGCTCAACGGCAGTCATGTCTGAGCCATGCGATGTCGGCAGGTGACCGGGATTACCCTGCCAAGAAGACCATGGTGTTCGAATGGCAGCCCCAAGATGAGTATGATGGCTTTCATCTATGCATCCGCATCACGAAGAATGATATTCCCTCAGTGTGGAGGGAATACAGTTCAACTACAAGAACATATGATTCATTTCATAACAAGTGGGACTTGTGTGATGCATTGGATCCCACCAGCATTCCTGATGGTGACTGGGAAGATGAAATTTTCACTCCTCCCACTCTATTTGCTCCTCCCACTCCACCACTGGCACTGCCTCAACCTCCATCTTGGATTCCAACTCGCAGCATTGACCTCTATGCGCCGAGGTAGATCAGCCACATTTGAATCTTGGATCTGCAAGACGGAGTGGCTTCACCTATGCAGACTTGTCAGCGATGTAGGTGTGGATGTCGCAACAATTCCAGACACGCAGAAGGAGATCATCACTTGTTTCATAGGCTACCTGGTCATGTTGCCAGTATCTGGGTTGTCTGAAATGCCAGCCAATCTCTGGGACTTAGGACCCGATCCTTCCCTAGCAGTCTCGAATGCGGCCATTCGAGTTTCCTATGTGCAACTTCCCAAGCAATGGCTCTATGCAATAGAGCCAAGTCTATCAGCAAGTCTGGTCGTCTGGAAACTTGTCGTCGCCGATGCTGCCACTGCCGTGATGTGCCTCCAGCATGACTGGGGGTCTGACATCATGAAGATCGCACTCAATCTCCTCCAAAAAGGAATCACTTTCAAGACATTGCAAGCCATGGCAGTCGCACCTGACACACGTCGCCCACTAACAGAGCTCCATTTATACTCACTGACCTACACACTCCTGCCTTTCAAGGCCATTTACACGGATTACATTGTGTATGAGCAGCATCGCCATGAATTCATGAATCAGCCTCATGCAAGGGCCACACTTCTTCATGGTGGGCTTGTATGGAGGCTGGCCATGCATAGCTTTGATATCGGTGATCTCCCCTCCATTCTCGAGGGAATTTCATGGGAAGCCATTACATTTGGCCTCATGTTGCCCATCAATGACCAGACTTACTTCAACAATGAGTTGTCAGAGGAGGAGGTGGATTTCATGTGCGGCACATATTATTTGTACAACAGTGAGTTTTTTCTTACCGACAACAACACAAACACTTACATTTCAATAAACAGATAACAGCACTATGGACAAGGTCTCTTGGTGGCCTAGACCTCAGGCCTGGGCTGCATCAGGGTTGAATGTGGGGTTCTGGTCCACACGATGTGAAGAGTGGTTCCAGAAACATCTCGACAACATTCAAGAGGGTGTCTCCAGAATCCGCAATACACGCATCAACGACAATAATGGTCCAATGACCACCATGTGGTGGAGACATTCGCTCAAGTTCAATGCGGGCATCACCAAAATGATGAAGAACGTTGATGCAGCGTGTTCCCAATTTCTCGCTAATGCAACTGGTGGGAACAATTCTGTTGTCATTACTTGTGCATCTCTGATTGAGCTCCTGCTTAGTTTTTGCAGAGAATTAGCATTATATCATTGTATTTGTGATTGCTATGTACGTCTGGAAATAATTGTAGTTGTACAAATGATGATTGTATAAATTGTGACCCAACCCATGGCCTCATACCGTGCAGCACACCAATCAAACATTTAGAGAAGAGTGGCTGCTGATGATGATGAACCAGCCTTCGACGACTCTCCCCACAACCATGAATGAAGCGCTCATGGGCTTCTCCGGTGCACACTGACCTTGGAAGCGAATTGATGCCTCCAAGTTTGGCATTGATCAACAGTAAGACAGGCGAATTTCTGGAGCTAATACTGGCTATCCTTCCAACAGGTAGATATATATACGCGACAAGGCAAGGTTGCTATTGATAAGGAAATATATGAAAATGAGACGATGCGAGAGGTGTGGAAAAGGGCCTGACCTGTCAAGGTCAGCGATCACGGCCTTCTTGGCAAGGTGGTAGGCAAGGTCAGGGCTGTACAGGATTTCTTAGTAGAACATGGAGAAGTTGAGTGCAAGACCAAGGTGGACTTCACTTACTATCCAGATGAGAATATTGGGCAAGGACAAGGTCACCAGAACCTCCCAGCAGTTTGTACTGCTAGGTCACCAGTTGAGACTGGAACAAGTCATGGAGCCGTTCCACATCATATGCACACCAAGGCCCAACCCACGGTGGGATAAGCAAGACAGGATGTTTGCATCTGATGGGCCAACCATATCACTGGTCCTCTGCCCACTGTATGCTTGTAGCTAGTTCTATATGACACACTTGAATTTATATTATAAAGTACATTGTTTTAAATGAAAACATCTCTCAATGCTCTCAATTGGTCCAGTGTGGCCCACATCAACCCAAACAACGGACTCTGATTTACCTATCAACTGTGATATCCACGACTGGAAAGAGTGCAGCCTAGATATTTGAAACAGTGTGCAGTGAATAGACATTGCAAACAATGGTTTTCATTATAACACTGCCTACAGGTATTTGACAATGCAGGAGCAAGCTCTGAGGGAAAATGCAAAATGAAGTGGGTCACACCCCAGCAAAGTACAAACTGCTAAGTGGTCACAACAGTCTCCACTGGAACGCAATTTTTGCAGAGCCAGGAGTGTCAGACAAGGTTGAGGAGGAATGAACTCAGTGTCGGCCTTTCCCGGACAACAAGCTGGCGCAGTACTTGTTTTCTATTGATACCATACAAATACATATGATAGTTTACACGGGAGTGAGCCCCCGCGATCAGGGCTATGTCCAACATAGGGTCTTTGACCCCAAAGGACAATAAAGTTGATCCAAAGAAAGAAAAAAGGACAAGGAGGAAGTCGCAAGCACCTCTCAGCAGTAAAAACCATTCAGTAAGAATGTGGCCCAGTGGTTCCAGAGCAAAGATGTACATACAGTCATGCTGTGTGGGTGAGGGGGAAGGCCATCTTGGATGTCGAGCTTGAGAGAATAATTGTGATCGTCATGGGGGTTCGAAGGTTGTCGAGGATTTAGGCTACAAGCTTGACGGTACAAACCATCGAGCTCTGGGCGACAAAAGCTTCATCATGACTCATGTGTCGATGGCCATCCTGATGAAGTTGGTTGCAGGTAAATGGAGGGAAGATACGACAATACAAATCATCGTGCCATAGCCAAGGGAGAGGGACTCAATGGTACATACCATTGCACCAGGGGATGGAAATAGTACTACAGTAAGTCTAACAAAGTGCAGGAAGGACACATGTGGAATTGTGGAATTATTACATAATACATCAACATTATTTATTTATCATTGTTGTGCACTTTCAAATCCATCGTCAGAAGTCCTGAACATATGGAATCATTACATACATTATTTAGCATTGTTGTGCTCTTTCATTGCCAAAGTTCCAAGTCCATTCATCCTTTTACCTTCACTTTTCCTTACATGTGGACTCGATGGTTTGTACTGCCAAGCTTGTCGTCATAGGTGTCCTTCTGCCTTCTTCTTCATCATGCTCCGAGTCACTTTCTTCCCTACAGCATGACTGTTTGTATGGTCATGTCCACACCTTTCTCTCCCGATTTCATTGCCTTGAACATTCCGAATCCTTTGCTACTCCCTGGTTTGACGTCTCCCATGGTCTTCCCCCCCCCTCCACACAGCATGACTGTATGTACAGTCATGTACATCTAGTTAGGGTCAGTAAAGTACTTCTCGGGGGACTATCTCAGGCCATTCTCGACCATTGGACTTCACCGCTCTGCAGGCCACAACCTGCTCCAGTCTCAACCACCCAGCAGTTTGTACTGCTGAGAGGTGCCGACAACTTCATCCGATCCCTCATCCTTGTCCGACTCTTTGGCCCAGCAACAGTCATGCTCTGGTTAACCGTTGTCAGACATGCAAACTGGTGCCACAATGGTGAGCTAGCACTTCCGAACAGATGTGGGACTCATGTCCAGTAGACATGGGGGGTTGATTTTGCTTCCACTCAGCGGTTCATACTGGCTTGTATTGTCCTGGAGTCCGATGCATCATTCATTTCTAAAATGTTGGAGGGCGACAGGATCGTCATCAGTATGTGCGAGAGGGACTTAAATCTTGACTTCATATAATGTTCACACAGCCAGCTCCTTCTCCTTCTTGTTGTTATATTCCTCTTGTTCACCTCACCCTACCTATGTACAGATCTGTCTACTTCTACAAGTCATCAGGGATACTTCGAAGCTGCCCCATGCCGCACTTCGAGTTCTCACGTGCTGTGTTCCTGGGAGATGAAAGGCTATGTCCATCCATGCCTGCTGAAACAGCTATGGGAGGTTGCTACTACGAAGGTTTTTGGGCTAGTTAGTGATGAGGAATGGGCGTGGGCAATGATTTATTCTTTGTTGAAAAACCTTTGGGCATTAGCGGTATGTTATTGACATAGTTTGTATAGTGTGTATGTACAAAAATGTGCCATAACTCACTTCCTGAAGGCCTGAATAGCCAGACATGACAGTACACCACCATGCTACACCAGGTAATGAGTTCAGGCCATGAGCAGGCTACAATTGAGTGATGGGTGGGTGATGGGCAGGCGATGACCGGGCGATTGATTTTATCTGCAGACAAAACTTGAAGTTTTGTCATGACATTCTGTCGCTGGTGAAAACTTCAAATTTTCAGGGACATCTAATTGTTGGACAAATCTTGATACATTAGCAAACATGTGGTCATCTGCAAAACTTCAAGTTTTGTCCGACATTTTATGTGAAAATTAAACTTTAAATTGAAGCAGACGTAGAAAATCTGATCATACTTCTTATATTTGTTGACATATTGTCCGTGGGAATATGGTTGCGGGTGCTTGATATTTTGGATTACGCACAAAACACCGCCAAATTTTGAAGTTATTTACCCATCTTTATGTTAGTTTAAATTTCAAATATTTTCTTCGTATTTTGTACAACATATAAACCTCTCCTAAATATCGATAACCCCGATGTGTCTAAAATAACGCATAGTAAAATTAGGTCGCGCCACATTCTGTAGTCCAGCATCTTCCCACGGCACGGGCTCCTTCGGCTTCAGCTTCACTCGCCGTATCATGTCCTCTAGGCTCTCGCGGGTGACCACTATGTTCCACTATATGCTCAATTTCCTATGTACATGTGCATTCATGTCCAGTCTTGTCTAGAAATTTTGTACTGATGATGGGACGTTTCATGTTCTCTGCGCTCTTGACAGTCCTCGTGTAACTTTTTGGTACGATAGCATGTCAGACGACGTGGAGAAATTTCGAGCGGCCTTGCGGAGCTGTCCCCCGGGCCATTATTTTCATTCCACCTGTCTCTACAACCTTGCCACCGTCCTTTATCACAGATTTGACCAGCGTGGCGTCCCATCTGACCTTGATGAGGCCATTGAGCTTTATCGAGATGCACTACTCCTCCATCGCCCGGGCCATTGTGATCGAGCCGCGTCTCTCACTAACCTTGCCGTCAGCCTCAATCGCAGATTCGAGCAGCGGAGCGTCCCGTCTGACCTCGATGAGGCCATTGAACTCAATCGGGAGGCGCTACTCCTCCACCCCCCCGGTCACGCTAATCGATCCACATCTCTCAACAATATTGCCAACGGCCTTCGAGACAGGTTCCGGCACCGGGGCGTCCCATCTGACCTTGATGAGGCCATTGAGCTCAATAGGATTGCACTACTACTCCGCCCACGCAGTTATTCTGATATATCCATGTCTCTCAGCAATCTTGCCTTTAGCCTTCTAGACAGATTCCAGCACCGTGGCATCCCATCTGACCTTGATGAGTCCATTAAGCTCAATTGGGCTGCACTATTCCTCCGTTCACCCGGTCATCCCAATCGATTCGCATCTCTCAACAATCTTGCCCTCGGCCTTTGAGACAGATTCCAGCACCGGGGTGTCCTGTCTGACCTTGATGAGGCCATTAAGCTCAATTGGGCTGCACTACTACTCTGCCCACCCGGTCATCCTGATCGATCCATGTCTCTCAACAATCTTGCCTTCTGCCTTGCAGACAGATTCAAGCAGCGGGGTGTCCTGCCTGACCTTGATGAGGCCATTGAGCTCCATTGGGCTGCACTACTCCTCCGCCCACCCGGTCATTCGGAGCAATCCTCATCTCTCCATAATCTTGCCATCAGCCTTGGAGACAGATACAAGCAGCGTGGCGTCCCATCTGACCTTAATGAGGCCATTGAGCTTGGTCGGGCCGCACTACTCCTCCGCCCCCCAGGTCATTCTGATCGACCCATGTCTCTCAACAATCTCACTGGCGACCTTCATGAGAGATTCGAGCTGCGGGGCGCCCCATCTGACCTTGATGAATCCATTGAGCTCCATCGGGCTGCATTACTCCTCCACTCCCCCGGTCATTCTGATCAACCTATGTCTCTCAGCAGTCTTGCCTCCAGCCTTAGGGAAAGATTCACGCAGCAGGGTATCCCATCTGACCTTGATGAGGCCATCAAGCTCCATCAGGCTGCATTACTCCTCTACCCCCCCCCCCCCCCCCCCCGGTCATTCTGATCGATCCATATCTCTCAAAAATCTTGCCCTCAGCCTTTGGGAGAGATTCACGCAGCGAGGTATCCCATCTGACCTTGATAAAGTCATTGAGCTCCATCAGGCTGCACTACTCCTTTACCCCCCCGGTCATTCTGCTCGATCTTCATGTCTCTGCCGTCTTGCCGGCTGCTTTGTAGCCAGATTCTTGCAGCGGGGCATCCTATCCAATGTGGATGAAGCGTTTCAACTGTTTTCGAAGCTCTCCCACCTATCACATGCAGCATCCCGCACAGATCTTAGTGTTGCCAAGTCATGGGCGGCCTCCGCTGACATCCTCAAGCACCCCTCTGCATTGCTTGCCTATAAGACTGCACTGAAATTCCTAGATCAGCAGGTTGCTCTCTTATCGTCTTCTTCGCGTCATTTCGACGTCATCAGGGAGGCCATTTCTTCCCTTGCTACAGATGCATTTTCGTGCAGTGTTCGTCATGGTGCGCTGACGAATGCTGTGGAACTGGTGGAACAAGGCCGCGCAGTATTCTGGACCCAGTTGGCACGCTTCAACACACCACTGGATGAACTTTCTGTTTCAGGTGACACCGGCGCGGCCTTGGCGGAAGAGTTCAAACGGTTGAGCTTTCGCCTTCGTAACGCGTTCAATCAGGTTACTGAAGACCAGTCTCCGCACATACGGCAACTGACCGTGCAATGGGATGAAGTCGTTTCACGCATCCGCGTGCTTCCCGACTTTTCTCGGTTTCTCCTTCCTCCCCTTTTCTCCGACCTACAGAAGGCGGCTGAAGCAGGTCCGGTCATCATCGTCAATGCTAGTCAGCACAGCTGCGACGCCTTGATTATCTTGAGTGGCCAAGATCCTGTCCACGTTCCACTTGATATCGCGCAGACCGAGGTCTCTGAGTTGTCCTCCGAGTTTCAGTCCCTTTCAGAACAATTCGGTTCTTCTAATCATCAACACAAGCTTGTCGGCATCCTCCGCAAGCTTTGGGATTGTATTGTTGACCCCGTCGTCCAAGCTCTTAGGAAGTCTGGAGTTCGCCCTGGCTTGCGTATCTGGTGGTGTCCCACCGCTGAATTCACGCTACTTCCTCTACACGCAGCCGGACCCTATGAGAAGAAGAAGAGAGACAATTTGTCTCACGTTTATATATCCTCTTACACCCCCACTTTGGCGACACTCATTCGGGTGAGACAGCGGGTTTCTCAGGATGCGTCCACGCAACGTTTTGTTGCCATTGGTCAAGCAAAGCCGGACAGAGGGAAGGGACTCCAATGTGTCGCTCTCGAGTTAGATGTCATAGCTCAGCGTCTCAAGCCCATCGTGTCCTTCACATCGCTCGAGGACGGCGATGCAACAGTCCAGGGCACACTTGAGGCACTAAACCATACTCAGTGGCTCCATCTCGCCTGTCATGGAATGCCAGATCGAAACAACCGTTCGAGTCTTCCTTCGCAATGCGCGACGGACCATTGATGATCAAGGATATCATCCGATCAAACTGGCAGGATCCGGAGTTTGCATTCTTGTCACTAACATAATACGAGTTAAACGGCCACGCAGTAGGTCAAAAATAACTTATCAAGTCCAAGTCATAATCCAGGTAAAAATACGAACCGGTCTTTGTGAGCTTCCCAAGGATTGCAATAAAATGACTGAGCAGTCTTCGAAATGGCAGTCTCCCGTATGCCATTATCATACTGGATTGGAGAAAATTCAAATGCCCCGATGAGTTCAAACCTCTTCTCTAAGTCCTCAGTGAGTTTTTCAAGGCAGATGTTGGGGTTGAAGGTAATGTTGACGGGTTACTCGTCAATCACTAGACGGAAGGAAACGGAGAGGGTCAGGCAGGATAGCGGAAGTGACGTGAATTTCGGAAGGCCATATACAACGAGGGTGCAACGTAGTCGCAGCCGGCCGTTGTAAGAATCGGTGTCACCAGACAGTTAAGCCTTCGCGAGTCAAACCACAAGCCACGGACGTTGAACGTTGAACCTCGGCCTATATAAGTAAAGAAACAGACCACTACACGTCCAAAAATAATGTTGAGAAATACTTCTTCACGCCTTCTGCAGTTCAATTCAGTAATGCGTTGTACTCACCATGACAAGGAAGAGATCATGATAGTCACAATCATGCCGCGCATCTAGTCGCTAAATCGAGGTTGGCCTGAGCATCACGATCCAACTTGAAGGTCCACTGACCGTGTGGCAGGGACAACTTGAATTAGATCCTGATTCTCGGTTTCCGACAAGGTTTGTTAGATAATATTCCCTGTAAAGAACGGTGCCACTGAGTGACGGAATGATGGAAGCCCCAATAACCTGATGGCCGCAGTCCGCCGTCCACCTACACAGTTAGGAACAGAAGCTGATTGGGAAAGTAAGGGTCACGTGAGCGCGTACGCGTAAGGACGACAATAGGACAACATCAACCGCCACATCAATACTACCACAAGTCCACAACGCAGTCATACTCCGCGATCACCTTTCGCCACATTGGCTGACCAGATAAAATGGAACCAGTTCGTTCTTTCTAACAAAAACCACCTTTCCCACTTTACCACCTGTGAGCACTAACACCCAGTTGCGTTCCTCGAGTCAACTTTAACTGCCATGTCTCCTGGCGAAGCACAACCTGACCAGCCAAACTTGTCATCTACTCCGCCACGCACTAATCTATCATCTTATGTTTCTAACCTCAAATCCACTCCACTCAGCCGTGGGGCTTCCGCTGCCAGTGACCACATTGGCCTGATCGGCGCCAAGTGTGTTTTTTTCCTGTCATGTTTGGTTGACACCTAACGTTAATGCAAGGGTTTATGAGATCCGCCCATGGATTGAGCGTGACATTGGGAAAACTAAGACATGCAATGTCGACGTGATGCTAGGAGACCTCATGCAGCGTGCTTCTAACAATCCAAAGACTCCACAGCCCGATCTACTGGACAAGTGTCTCGAGGCCGTTCTAAAGGTTTGCAACGGGAAATTTTCCACTAAGGAAAGAGAACCCGGCAAGAAATTTCATTCTTCTCAAGTCGCACAAAGCCTTAGGGATTAGTGAGTCCTCTTTCGCTGTTTGGGGGAATGTCCCGCTCATAACGATCGCAAGCTCGTTGCCGATGATTGAACCCAGGTCCTATGCGTCATTCATCAAGGCGACAAATACCGCGCTGGCTTGTCTTGAAGAGATCCCCGTTGAGGGAATGCGTGCTGCTTCGCGCGACCTGGAAATGATCTGTCAGCGCAATGATATGCCTATATACCAAACGCACCAGACTGAGCAGTCGAAACGGATGCCCGACGTCTTCATCCTTCCTTCGAAAAGCTCGAAGGAGGCTTTCCCAGAAGTAAAAGACCCACCCTGGGATCACAGGGTCCAGAATGCAGCTGGAAAAACCGAAAGGGAAGCGAATCTTTTGGAAAGATGTGCTTGCTTCGATCGAATTCAAGAGAACCCCAAATTTTCAGCTGAAGGGGCCTGAGGTTTTGTATAAAGTGACACACTACCAACCTACCGTTCCGGAATATCGGAAGGTGCCCATGCGGGACGCGTCTGTCGGCCCCACAACTGGAGTGTCAGTTTTGCAGACCCAAGCCGAACAATCCGCACCCGACCTTCCACGTAAGCAATGCATTTGAGATTCAGAGCTCAAACTAAATCAGCACAGCCCCGCGCCGTTCTAACCGTGACGATGTGGTTAAGAACACTACCGGGAGCTCCAAGCGCAAGGCTGAGGATGATGGAGAATCCGCCGCCAAGCGAGCCAAGACCACCGACGTGCTAGATGTGACTGTCCAGACAGGACTCTACGCTGCTGAAATGTTTGCAGCAAATATTGCAGTCACTCATCTCCTCAATCTGATCATCGTCGGTGCGTTTTGTTTCGTTCGTCCGATGCTTGCGTTCTTACGTTTGCTTGTGTAGACACCATCGTCTGGATCTGGTATTATGATCGACAGGGGATTATTCAAAGCTCGGGCATCGACTTCATGAAGGATCTCCCCCGATTCATGGTACTGTTATACGCGTTACAACGTTTCAACCTTGACGACTGGGGTCGGAACACAGAGTTCGATGAAGTTGTGGAGCAGGGCGTGCACAAAACCACACTTGATGGCGTGGTTGTGAAGGATGGCGTGCACGAAACCGACCTTGGTGGCGTGGATCTCGTGATTCACACCGACTCCGAAGAGAGAGTGACTCACTACGGGTTACAAGGACGCGCAACCAACGTGTTCCCCGTCACTAGCGACAAGCTCTGCACTGAATTTCCAGATATCAAGAAAGATGGGATGGTGGCCAAAATCTTTTGGGCAGAAGAGGACCGCATTAGCGAGCCCGAAATCTTGAAAAAGGTTCACGAGATTGCCGCCAAGGAATCGGACGTCAAGGGCCATGTTCCTCAGCTGCTTTGGTACTGCAGGTTCCCCAATCCGACGCGCGCAGTACGAGAAGCGCTTGGGATTCCAGAAGCGAGGAAGGGTAGCCGCGTGCTCTACATTCTCGTGTTCCGCAAGCTCGACCCCATCACGGCGCTCTATGGCATAGAATTGTTCGACGTTTGGCATCAATGTATCCTATGTATGTGGCTCGTCGCATTTTATGAAACTCTCCGCTGAAATAGCGTGTTCAGGTCCATATGCTCTCTGGAAGGGAGGAGTCTATCATTTGGACATCAGCCCTGGCAACCTGATGTGCTACAAGAAAGACGGCCGCTGGATCGGGGTCTTAAACGACTATGATCTATCGTCGTTAAACATTAACGCGGGTCCTACGGGCAATGAGCGCACGGGCACAGTGCCGTTCATGGCGCTTGATCTCCTCACCCCTGAGGGTCAACGAGGGGAAGTCGCACACTTGTATCGTCATGATCTCGAGTCATTCGTGTGGGTTCTCGTGTGGGTTTGTCTTCGCTACAAGAATGGAGTTCTGCTGGCCGCGCCATCTCGCCTCCTCGACGAATGGGCAACTCTAGACCCTGTGACATGTGGCGCGATGAAGAGAATGTTTCTGGATTGTTTTGTGTATTTCAAGCGGGACTGGATGGATCCCCAGATTTGGAAGTTGGTTGCGGCGTCCTTGACAGTGCTCGAAAACGATAGGCATCGTCGAGTGAAAGTTATCCTGCTACTGGAAGCAGAGGAGGATGGAAGCACGGATGACGCGGAAGAAGAGACAGGCGAATATGATTTATTCCGCGCACTCACGACTACCAAGACCTGGGAGAGGACCTGGAATTTGAGGCTGCGCTAAGCTACACTTACCTTCCTGAATCATAGCCGTCGTTCAATAGTTTGACCAATACAATCACGCAGTGACCAGTCTCTTACGGTCGAGAGGACCGCAGTATGAGCAAGGAAGTGATTTTCCTCGTGTGAATGGGTCTGTTTGGAAGTCGAGAGCTACGTGTACGAAACAGAACTTGAAAGTCAAGGCCATGAGTTGGAGGGGGATGCGGTGTGCATGACAGTCTGCCATAACCACGAAGCAAGGGGGTCGGAAAGCAAACATTGTGACAATGAGTCCATTAATTCGCGTCTGTCAAGCAGAGTATGTGAGGCTTAGATGAGTTGGGACACTTAACTGCGAGGACTTGGTACCCAGGCGGCAGCATGCGTGTCTTCTACGAACTCTCATGTGTTGTTCCTGAGTTAGGGGTCGTAGTTCAGCGTCTCGAGCCCGTCGTGTCGTCCTTCACATACACATCGCTTGAGGACAATTCGGACGCAACAGTGCAGGGGGCATTCAATGCACTGGACCATAATCAGTGGCTCCATCTCGCCTGCCATGGAATCCTTTAATGATCAATATTTCAATCATCCGATCTCACTGGCAGAATTCGGAATTTGCCTTCTTATCGGCGTGTCACACTACCGTTGGCGATGCGATGAGTCCCAACGAGTCGATACATCTTGCTGCGGCTATGCGATTCTCTGGATTTTGTAGTGTCATAGGTTCCATGTGGTCTGTTGACGGCCAGGTTGCACGCCAAGTCGTGTCTGCTTTTTACGGCCGCCTGGTTGATGTAGGTTCAGGGAGATTGGACTGCACTGTACACGGGCTGTGGTAGCATTGCACAAGGCCATGAAATCGTCGCGCAAGAAGATTCCATTAGAACAGCAGATCGTATTTGTTCGCATAGGTATATAGTTTGTCAAAGATTCCAATATCATTGTTGTATTTCCTATGATCCGAGTTGCTTTCAAATACCTCTCTCTGCCAATGCTTAGTTATTTGATATCATATCTGCACGATACTTAAACTAGTGCTACATACGCCGTTCCGTTGAATTCAATGCATCTGATTTACCCCTACATCCTCTGGGTTCTCAGTCAATCACGGCCCTAGTATATATATCCAGTACGGTGTTCGGTGGTGTCATGGCAGCTTGAGTATGATACATGACCGCGATTCACCATGAACTGCCCTATGGTGATATCAACTTTCCTTTGGTACTGATCGATCATGACGTGTAGACACCAGCACGCTGACCACACTAGCTATAACCATTACGAATTCCCTGTTGGCGTCGCTCGAATCGGCTCAATCAATCGGGTTCATGCTTAATTATGATAAGTATCAGTGGCAATCACTTGGTGATAATAACATATGATCTATCGGTTCAACACTAGGGCATTTTTACAGAAGACACTACAAGAATACGATGTCAGAGCAAGGTCGACTATATAGTAATATACATAGAGCATGTATGCAGTAAATCATAGGGAAAATAAATCCGTATCAAACTTCCGACCGTGCCATCCGCAGTCTTAAAGACCACGAGCTTCGAGACGGCTGCGGAAGATCTTCTGGAATTGAGGAACGTGGTCAAAGTCCATGAGAGTGTAATGTTGTCCAGGGACGTCAGTGTATGAGGCCTGGCCACGGCTGAAGCCATCCCAAGGCTTGAGTTGCTTGTTGAGCCAGTCAGCCTTGGTTCCCTTGAGGGGGATGGCGTAGAAGACATCAAGAGCAGCTTGACACGGTTGTCAGTGAGAGAATACTACTACAGGACCAAGGGCACTCACAGACTGAGCCAGCCGGGTTGTACTCCTTGCCGCATTCAATTAGTGAACCAGCAATGTCTACCCAGTGGTCAAGCTTCTCCTGCGAGAGCTGGAGCTCGATAAGACGTTCGGGAGGTGATAGCTTCCAGACGACCTCCAGTTGTTCCTTTCGCGAGAGAGGTCTCAGGGTGGGCGCGAGGTCATTGGCGTCTTGCTTCGACACAAGACCAAGGAAATATGATAGGTTAAGCATACCACCAGTCCAGTCGATCTCGTGCATGCGGTCGGCGATGTGAGGGGGGATGTTGATGAGACCGACGAATTTAACTTCATCGCCCATGCCCTCGAGGCGCTTAGCGACCTCGAAAGCGACGACACCACCGTAACTATAACCAGAAATGGCATAAGGACCGGTGGGTTGAGTCCTCTTCACTGCAGCAGCGTAGGTGGACACCATTTCGTCCATGGAGGTAAAGAAGGGGTGACCTGGCTCGAAGCCGCGAGCCCGAAGAGCATAGAATGGACGGTCGTTCTGGAAGTACTTGGCGAGGTTTACGAAAATGAGGACCTCGCCGACACCGGGGTGAACGAAGAAGATGGGTGTCTTGTTACCTGTGAGCTGCAAAGGAACGATGGGGTCGTACTCTTCGGTCGAGCTGTCCTTTGAGAGCAGAGCATTGACGTAATTCGCCAAGCTGGCAATGACGGGGTGCTTAAGGATCTGGATAGTGGGTATCTCAGGCAAATCAAAGTGCGCTTCGCCCTCGCGCTTGAGTCTGATAGAAACAAACGTGAGAGGCGTTCATTATCAGATATCCTGCCTTGCCTACCTGATAACATCGATAGAGGTGCCGCCGAGCTCGAAGAAGTTGTCGCTTGCGGACATTTCATTCTCGCTGAGGTTAAAGATCCCAGCGTAAATCTTGGCAAGAGCTTTCTCGGTCTCTGTAGAAGGGGTGACATATGAAGCGCCCCTGGCCACGCTCAGAAGCTCTTCAGCACGAGCTATGTGCTTGGCAAGTTCACCCTGTTTGAAGAGGCCGACAAGGCTGGGCTCTCGAGAGCTTTCCAAGAGTAGTCTTCTCCATCTGGTTGATGGGAATGGGGATGATGAGTTGAGGAGGGAGGGTGATCATCTTCACAGAGATATCTCGGAGGGCGCGGTGCGTGGCGAACAGTTTCATGGAAGCATCTTCTCCGTTAAGATCGAAAGTTGGAGAGTAGAAGATAATGAAACCTTCAGTCTCCTGCCCGGATGCACGATAGGGAGCAGCAGCAAGGAAGGAGTGCGTGACACCCTCGACAGTCTGGAGGTGCGTCTCCAGCTCTGGAATACCATATGACACACCATGGACGATCACAGTATCTTTGATGCGGCCACTGAGACGCATAACACCGTCCTCGATAATGCCAACATCACCGGTGCGGTACCAACCACCCTCGACAAAGCTGGAGGATGTGGCCTCCGCGTTGTTGTAGTAACGAAGGAAAATCATGGGGCCACGGACTTGCAGCTCACCACTCTCTCCATCCCTGCGGACCGTCTTGCTATCTTCGGGGTCGACGATACGCATCTCAGCAGCCGCGTACAGGGCGGCCCAAGTCAAGGAATTCGTGTTTCGGCTCGGTAGTGCTGAGGTCCACCGGCTCGTAGATACAGCCGGCACTAAAATTATTTTAGTTTGATGCCTCGATGTAGGCCAAATAACTCACCAAGTCTCAGTCATTCCAAATCCAGGTGAAATAACGAAAGAAACCTTGAGAGGGTCTTTTGCAAGCTTCTTCAGGACAGCGACAAATGACTGAGCAGTCTTCGAAATGACAGCCTTCCCCTCCGCTGTTGATGCGCTTGATTGAAGAAAGGTCGAAGGCTCCAATGAGATCAGACCTCTTCTCCAAGTCCCGTGTGAGTTTTCGCAAGCAAGAAGTTAGGGCTGAAGGCAACATTGATAGACTTCTCGTCAATCAGGCGGAGGAAACGAAGTGGGTCGGAGAGGATAGCGGATGCATGGACGTGAATTTGAGAGGCACCAAACAACAAGGGGGTGATGTGCATTTCCAAAGAACCCGCGACATGGTCAAATCCAACCCCTGAAAAAATGTAAGCATCTGACAACGACAGCAATTAAGACTGACTTACAATTAAGTACATTAGTCTTCGGTGTCAACCCATAAGCCTCTCCTTTAGCGGAGCAAGCGGCCAAGATAGTGCGATGGCTGTGAACAACTGCTTTGGAGAAGCCAGTTGATCCAGAGGTTAAAAATAATATTGCCTCATCATCTGGCTGGGCGATACGGGCGACCCAGTCGGCAGGAACGTGATATTTCGAAGCTGACGTTTTGAGCTCCGAAAGAAGGTAAATCTCCAGACCGCTGATGGAATTCACTTGGTCAGCACCGGACTCATTAGTGAGCCAGATAGCGGACTGAGAACAGGTTTTTGATATGAGCGACATGGCCCTCCTTGTGAGCCTGCTGTGCACTAAGGGCAGGTTGCAAGCACGGGACGTAGCCGGCAAGGAGACAAGCCCAAACAGCAGCCATGTTATCCTCGTGCTCAGTCAGGTAGACAACGATAACTGAGCCGGCGGGCTTTCCCCAATCCAGCATGGCGCGGGCGAGGTTGCGTACATACTGGTTGAAGGAGCTGAATGTCGTCGCTCGAATGGAAGAGTCATGAGCGGAAGATGTGATGAATCCGAGCTCGTGCGAAGGATACCGCTCAGCAGCTTGAGAGAGAACGTCGTGGAGGGTGACTGGGACTGCAGACATTGCGGTGCTGATCTATGCGTTACGAGTGATTAAATCTAAGTTGATATGCTCTATGGGGAGAGAGAAGGGAAAAAAAATAAGAGGCTGCTGGTTGATGCCATTAGAAGAAGACTAGATGTCCTTTTTATGCAAGAAGAGGCAATAGACGCGCTGAAGAAATGGTAAGGTGGTTGCCGATAGCTTCAAGCTAGCGGACATATGGTTGTATAGTGACAGACTAGCGCAAAGCAGCGCACAGGCTCGCACAGGACGACATGAAAACGGCCTAATAAGGTTGGCCCTGGAGATCCGGGATGGTTACGGAGGATGATCATGGCAATGATGAGTGGTACCCACGACTTTGGGCCATTAGTGCATTGTCTGATGAGTCCTAACTTCTCGTTTCAAAAATGCCCGAGGTCTCATGAATCAGAGTCATGATGCCAATTAGATCGTGCTGCAGATGGATTCATTCCATTTTTAAAATCAGTTTCTGCAAGCAAAAACACTTGGTTAATGAGATTGGCATGTTGTCGAGATTCCTATGGACGCACTTCGTTCAAACATCTACCACGTAAAAGTTGTAGAGCTGCGTTTCATGGTTTCAGAGCTGAGCGCTATCATAAAGTCAATTCGAAGCTCCGAGCACAGCAAACTAATTAGTCTAGTACCCTATCATAGCGTATCATCGAGAGCGGATTTCTTCTACTACGAGACTAACCTGATAACGACCTCTGCGTGGGTGGGCCGTTGCAGTGAATTTTCCGCCTCTGTTGCGATTGCGCTTATTGGGCGCTGAAAATTTGTCATACTAGACGGTTCTGATGAACAGCCATAAGTTGGATCTAACCACATAGATGGTATATGCTGTGATTGGCGGATAACTTTTTGATACTTCGAAATTGCAAATATCGGAGCACTAGACATTTCCGGTACCCGGACAAGAAAATGCAAGTTAGCACGCCAGGCTGTTTGTCAAGGCGGAAGAAGAAAGAGGCTGACCGTCGCGTCACCAACTACCAGGAATCTACAACCCATACAGGTCGACGGAGCATGCGGGCTTAAGCGGAAGAAACGTTGACTCGAACGTTGAATAGTCTGACACCGGCAAATATTCAACATTGCCACGCAGGCCAATAGAGGCCAATGGCAGACATTCAGTGATTTTGCCTTTTGATGTTGTTTTTAATGAGTCTGCTACGTAGCAATTCAAGTTGGAAGCGCAGGGAAGCGCCCATGAATTGAGTCCGACTCCCACGGCACAGAATCATGATGGCATCATGTTCAGGCTGTACTACTAATACTACGTATCTATCAAGCTAGCTAGTATCTCACGAGACCTGAGTTCTGGATGCATATCTGTTCTCTTCGCTATATACAAAGAGCTGCACATATAGGGATCTCATGATCTTGTGAAGCACCTGGTTTCTAGTCTTCACCCCGACATCTAGCATGGGCTACACCACGATTGCCGAGCTCTTCTTCGATCAACACGCGGAATCTAGTATACAGGCCATTCCCGACGACATCAAGACCGACACTGCTTTTTAGGGGGCATGAATTACCTATTGGTAACGTGCGTTTTTCTCAATGAGCATGGGCAGACACTGGGATTTGCTCAATGCGGCGAGTAATTTGCACTTCGGGAGACGGGGGTTATAAGTGGGTGAGCCCGTCTCTAAACTATACGAGTCGCGCCACGAAGCGGAAACTACTTGAGGTATGTGCAGTCGTCAGATCCCAGGAAGACAACCATGACAGTCACCATAGTTCTAGACGGGGCTATTCAATAATCTCACCGGCGGTGGGCCTGCAACAACATACCCTCACAGAGGTAAGCGTCATTGCATAAATCTCTTTTGGACTCATCTGAATGCTCTTTGTTTTCACCCTTAATTGTCATCCCATAGTTTAAAAGCTGCAACTTTGGGTCGGTCCTTGTTGCCATAGCGAAGAGACGAATAGCTTTAAACACGTTCTTCTCTCCGCGGGCGAACTGATGATGGAATGCCAGTGGGAAGAGCATCAGATCACTGCGCCCAGTTGACGACAGACAAGCTTAGGAAACGCATGCATGGCGTATGCGTGTTAATACAGGCTAATACTCGCCTGTAATATCGAACACTACCTCATCTGCTCGTCGTTGTGCATGTGCCTGCCAGACTGTTGCCGTTACTTATCTCGAAGGTCATCATGGTTTGCAAGCATGGCACCTTGTCATAGACGCTCTTTAACTTGGATTCGTATAAATTTCCCAGACTCCCGGTGATTGTGAGTACGTCTCTATAACTTTTGAACCATTATGTTAATCTACATATCAGACATTACAACTATCGGGCTCCTACTTTGTTAGAAATTGAAGGGCGAGTCCTGCATAAGTCCCGCATGTCAGTGATCAATCGATCACATCGCATGGCCACATATTCATGACTTTTCTGGGAACAGAATTCGATGTCCTGCTCCGCGATCATAAATTCCAAGCCGTTGACTAACATACCATATACGCAAACTCGTTCATTGGGCTTCTTGGTTTGTCTCTCAAGTACCTTCTCTCCGCATCAAAGTGCGCCTGAAACAGGGACACAAAGCGATGAGCTCCGACCTTTCGAAGTATTGGTAGTATTGAGGGGAGAAGTTCTTGATAATCTCCCTATTTCCCCGCCCAGTAGTAGGAATGCCGGCTCGTGTAGCAGAAAAAGATGTAGTATGCAGAGGATTGTGACTTGTGTTATTAGAAACAGCGACCACTCTAGCAATGACCATGGACGTGGGGATATCGGTGTACCATCGAGGCTGCTTTACGGCAGAGCTTTGAACCCAACCCGAGAGTGAGGACGTCTTGGAGCTGTATGCAGTACAACCAATTCGATGCTCCCTTTCCAGTAGCATTTATTACTAGACAATTCGGTTTGTTGCATGCTAGCTACTGAACTGTCAGAAGTACCAATAAGCATAGGAGTACCAGTGATCTTGGTCAGGATACAGGTTGAGTTGAGTATATACAGTGTTACAACCACGAAACGTCAAACTGTAATTCTTCACCGTCATCGTCGTCATCGTCATCGTTGTCGTCGTCGTCGTCCTCATCAACTCCAACCAGATTCTCCTCCCCTCCTTGTCCTTCTTGACTGCCTGAAACGCACACATTCAAACTATCAATCGGAAGGTTCATAATCTCCTTTTGGCCATTCCCCCATCCAACAAGCACAGTAGTAGGAACACCAGCTCGTGTAGCAGCAAACGATGCAGCATACAGAAAGCGGTGATCTCGTAGTAGACTCTTTGGAGTCTCTTGGGAAACAGCGACCAAACGACGACCACAGACGTCGGGATAGCGGAGTACCATAGAGGCTGTTTCACGACATAGCTTTGATACCAACCCGAGGGTGAGGACGTCTTGCAGACCGAGATGAAGAGCGATCTCTCGCCAAAGCTCGGGAGGCAGCGATGCACAACTGGCATGGGATAGTGAATTATTGCAGACCTCCTGAGCGAGCAAGTTCTCCTTGTCAATCGTTGACCCAGGCCAACAGCAAACCTCCATGGCACGCACAAAGAGTGCGGGGTCGATGCGATGACCAAGACGAGCAAGAGCAGTGATGCCAGGCGTAGAAGGAGATTCTGCGAAGAATGATGGTAAAAATTGGAGGGCGGCCGTATGACTGAATGTCGTCGAGTGTGCATCTTTCACAACCTTGACGATTGCACAGTGATAAATGGAGAACGCGACTCCAAAGTAATTACCAGGAACATCCTTCTGCTCCGAGATTGCGGTGATAAGGCGTGAGATGGAAGCCTGCAAGCATCGCTCGTCATCTAGATGGGTTGCGATGCAAACAACGGTGTCTTCGCGAACCCATGTGAATTCCTTTCTATTCAGCTTGGGATGGTTTACGAATCCGGACGTGTCGAACAACTGAGGAACAAATGCGAAGTTGGCCATGGAACATGCGCCCGACCATTCATTGTCTTTGAGTTGATTGTGATGAGGTATGAGCTCGAAGTCGTAGATTAACTGGCCAACGAATGGGCGAACATAATGGTCGAATCTGGCTATGCACTGCCCAATCATCACCTCTAATAATGAAACCCGAACCTGCTCGTCTGGAGACAGGACGTCACTGATGGCGAGCAGGTTGCTCAAAGCCACACCAGTGCCTGTGCACACCGAAGATTGGTACGTGGCGAGGTCAGAATCGTCTGCAACTGGCGGCGCTGGTCGCTTATACTTGTGCTCAGGAAGACACCCTGGTGTGCAAGCTATGCGACCATAATTATCGTAATGTTGTTCGGGGATGTATTTGACAAAAGTATCTTCGTCTGGAAGGCATTCCAAGTTGAAGAATGGTATGCCGTTGATGTGGAAAATATTACGATCAAGGTCGATCTCGTAGATCCACTCGATCATGAGGTTATTTTGTGGCCGCCGGCTGGAAATGGTAAAACCATCAGATTTCCGACTGTCTTTCCTCTGGTCCAATATCCGTTTCAATTCCTCCCGCTTCTTTGTGATGGCACGGGGGGACCGCATAGACTGAACCATGTCTACGCCAAGGACGTCCGGATAAGAATCACAATGGTTGTAGTATGCGAAGTATATGTTTCGATAGCGGTACACATAGTACCCGCGAGTGCCCATGTCTACAGCTGGACTGATGGTCAAGTTAGGATTTTAATATCTATGATAGAAACAGACGTACGAAACCCCAGACAGCAGTAGATGGCAAACTCGAGTGAACGCGTTGGGAATTTGGTAGGTACAATTAGTTGGAATCTGTTACAATAATTATTCGTTATATATCAGGGGCAGAACAATAACGAATTCGTCGATTTTGATTGGCTGACTACGAATGATCACGTGAGCATCAATTTGGAGTTCGCCTTCGTCGGTTCAACTTGAACCTCCTCGGGCTCGCACTTCCTTGATAGGTGTGGTTCTATGAACTCTCAAATTCATTCGGGAAGCACGATAAATATTGTGAAGCTCGCAGCGTCGGAAACGTTCTTCGAAGTTAGCTCGGGACGGAATGATCACCAGTGGTATGCGACTCATTCTGTTTTCCTGAAGCTGTTGCTACTGCCTTTTGTCGAAGGGAACGAACTCACCATGCTTCAGGCCAACCAACAGTAGTAAAGATCATCTATCGTCAACTTACGTTTACACAGTAGCGATTGATTGTCGGACTTGCTTTGACAGTCTCCGTTCATTCATGATACAAGAGGATGCAAGCCCTATATCAGCCCAAATATCTCATGCTACATATCTTCCACTACCAGAAACCCGGCATAACAAAGTCCGCATGAGATTCATCGTGATTTGGACTGATCATCGTGCCTGTTCAGAAACCTCAAACGGACCATGATGTGCCTTCGCGGTGCTAGAGTCTACATCGGTCCATCCTACCGATCAATAGATGGACGCGGCGGTAGTTGAACTAGTCCCACCCCGAGTCCATTCCCCCTTACCCGCAGGCCATCCTGCTGCGATAGTGCATGCAATGCGACCAGACTCCTAGCACGGTGAATACAAAGCTGAAGCAGTTGAAATGAATGACCCTTCATTTGAAGGTGCTGAAATACCAATAGATCCAGACCATCCAGTGATAAGAGTTACACGCATGTACAACAACACGATCACGATCATGATACTTTGCTGATACCAAGATCTTCTGATTGTAGTCAATCGGCTTCGATATACAGGGATTTGGGAGGGCAGTTTTCGAGGCGAAGCGAACCAATCAACGAACTTGTCTTATTTATAAAGCAGGCCGGGCAAAAAACGCTGGCCACAGCTACTCATGGACCAGCAACGAGAACGAAGCGAGGAGACGAGTCAGGTCGAGAGCATAGTCAAATGATGGTCAATTCGACAGCGACATTTGAGGGCCTGTGCTAGTTCTCCTTGTAAGCAAAATAATGCTCCCTTTCTAGTCAGATGATGAACCGTTCATTGTGTGCTAGCTACTGTAAGAACGGCGCATGGTTAAAAGTACCAATAGATGTGGTAATCTTGATGATCCTAGATAGGCTACAGGGAGCGCCGAGTTGAATACAAACAATACTCATTCCATGCGACTTCAGACTAGCTAAGTTAACGAGTATGACGAAGTACTGAGAGAGAAAACCATAAGCACTCCCAGATCTGTTCGAAGGGATGCTGAAAACCGCAAGATCTTCATTCTTCGTCGTCGTGTTCGTCGTCGTCGTCTCCAACGAGGCTTTCCTCCTCAACATCATCGTCTTCGTAGTCTTCCTCGTCTTCTTCTTCATACTCAAGAAATTTAAGGAGACGGTATTGCTCAGTGTCAGGCCCGTCTGTGCCTGAAACGCACATGCATAAATCACCAAGTGGAAGGTAGACCTTTCTGGCATTACCCCATCCGACAATCACAGTAGTAGAAACGCCGGCTCGTGCAGCAGAAAACGATGCAGCATACAGAAAGCGGTGATCTCGCAGTAGATGCTTTGGTGTCTCTTTAGACACAGCGACAAGGCGATGCCCGCGGACGTGAGGATAGTGGAGTACCATCGAGGCTGCTCCACGGCATAGCTTTGCAACCATCCCGAGGGTGAGAACGTCTTGCAGATCGAGATGAAGAGCGATCTCTCGCCAAAGCTCAGCAGGCAGCGCTGCACAGTTGACATTACATGGCGCATCATTCCCTTCCTGAGCGAGCGAGTTCTCCTTGTCCGTCGTTGACCTGGGCCAACGGTAAACCTCCATAGCACGCGCAAAGACTGCAGGGTCAATGCGATGGCCAAGACGGGCAAGAGCCGTGATTCCTGGCGTAGACGGAGAGTCCGAGGAGAATGATGGTAAAAATTGGAGGGCGGTCGTGTGACTGAAGGTTGTCGTGTGTGTATCTTTCACAACTTTGATGATCGCGCAATGGAAAACGGAAAATGCGATTCCAAAATAATCACCAGGAGCGTCCTTCTGCTCTAGAACTGCGGTGATCAGGCGTGAGATGCTGGCCCGCAGGCATCGCTCGTCATCTAGATGGGTTGCGATGCAAACGACAGTGTCTTCGCGGACCCATATGAACTCCTTCCTACCCAGTCTGCCCAGCTGGGGGTGGTAAACCTCGGATGCGCCGAACAACTGAGGAACAAATGCAAAGTTGGCCATGGAGCATGCGGCCAACCACTCTGTGTCCGTGATCTGATTGCGATCAGGTACGAGCTCGAAGTTGTTGAGTACGTCACCAAGCCCCGGGCGATCGTAGCCGATTTTGGTTGCGTGAATCATGCACTGCCCGATCATCGTCTCTAACAATGAAACCCGAACTTGCTCATCTGGAGACAAGACGTCACCGACGGCGAGTAGGTCGCTCAGAGCCGCGTGAGATCCTGTGCACGCCGAAGATTGGTACGTCGCAAGGTCAGAATCGCCTACAGGTGGGGGCCCTGGCACCTTGTACTTATGCTCAGAAGGACATTGCACCTTCCGAGCCATGTTCCTGGGATTAGGGCCGCATGAATTGGAGACGTATTCGATAAAAGCACTTTCATCTGGGAGGCATTCCAAGTCGAAGAATGGTATGCCGTTGATATGGAAAATATTGCGATCGAGGTCGATCTCGTAGATCCACTCGATGATGAGGTCATTCTGGGGCCGCCGAGAAGAAATGGTGAGATTATCATCCGATTCATCTGGACTTCCCTCCCTCTCGTCCAATATTTCGTCCACCCCCTCCCGCTTCATTGCGATGGCATTGGGCAACCGCATAAATTTGATCATCCTTACG
Source organism: Suillus lakei (assembly GCA_016628065.1). Classification (NCBI taxonomy): domain Eukaryota; kingdom Fungi; phylum Basidiomycota; class Agaricomycetes; order Boletales; family Suillaceae; genus Suillus; species Suillus lakei. The sequence goes on from JABBWA010000104.1 coordinate 57,638, forward strand.
CCGAGATTGGATGGATAAGAATCCCAATGGTTGTAATAAGTGAAATACATATGTCGATAGCGGTACACATAGTACCCGCGCGTGCCCATGTCTGCAGGTAGGACGTCGACGACACCTGGTCAGATTGGATACCGTTTATGTGGGCACGAACGTACCAACTTCCAAGCCCCTAACCTCGGAGCGGTAGAAGGCAAGCTTAAGCGTATGCGCTAAGAAGGTAGTTGCAAGTGTGTATTGGTACGACGAGTTATAAAAATCGTTCAAGTTATAGGGACAGAAAGATTGCGGGGTGACACTAAGGTTGATGCTCTTACTAATCATACTGATAGATCCCCGAGATTCGATACCACATCGATACCATCACCATGCGTGCCTTTTACTTCGATAACATTCCAGGCGACCAGCGGCTGCTACACGATTCCGGAAATCCTGTGTCAAATGAGATCCTGAAGTCTACCGGAGTACTACACTGGCACATCCCGACGAACCAACAGGATCAGATTGAAGTTGTTGCAAAGGAAAGAAGTTACAAGAACAGAGACACCATTACAATCACCAAGCAGGGCCTTGGAGATTTATATGAGGCTAAGTTAAAGAGCTTCTACGAAGAGTACGTTCCGACTTCACAACATCATGTCCGAACTCAGCAACAACTTGAATACCAGGCACATGCATGAAGACGAGGAGATCAGATATATTCTCGAGGGAAGTGGCTTTTTCGATGTTCGAGGTGAGCAGAGAATCACACATTCCGTCTACAGTCTGATAGCTCGTCATCCAGCACATCCTTCAGATTCATGGATTCGTTGTCAGGTGGATGCGGGTGATCTCTTGGTTCTTCCCGCTGGAATCTACCATCGGTTCACTCTTGACGAGAGTAATATGATCAAAGCTTTGCGTCTCTTTAAGGTTTGCAATTACCATTTGTTTTACTTATGGGCTTTACAAGAAACCTTCACAGGATGAGCCCAAGTGGACTCCTATCAACCGCGGCGGTGTGACAGATGTGAACCCCTACCGTGTCGATTATTTGAAGAGTCTGGCTGTCAACGGATAGGAGCGGGTCAGAAAGATGGCGTGTGCTCCGTGAACTCGAATGTACCCAAGAGGATATACCAAAGGTCTATGTGAGGGAGAATCGTGTAACGATACGAGTGGAATTATTATCGTCATTGTCATGTGTCGCTGACAGCTATAGAACTTGTCCGGTTACCCGAAGGCACAGGCCGCACAGCTACCTGCTGCACTTTACGACTTGACATTGGCAAACATGCGTCACGGCTTTGCATAGACGAGGATAACCGAGTCACAGAAACGGATCGCAACATGGTGCACCACACTACACGATGTGGCACACGAATGCCTAGCAAGCTCACGACATCAATCATCAATGAAAGTTAGTGATGATACATGCAGAGATGGATTTCTTACAACTTTGTTGTGCTGGTCTTTTTGGTAGCGGAAAGTACATGCTGATGTAGGGCTCCCGGCTTGCTACACGAGCGACCGAAAACTGTTAAAGTAAGTCCTACAACAACGATAGTCAAAAAAGGACATTTGCGACTATTTCTATCTGATTTGGAAGCGCGTAATTTACTTCAACAAAATCAAGCTCAAGAGCAAGACATCAAGCAAACAAAAGCCACATACCAATCATTTGATCTGGAGGCGACGTGGTCAAAGGTTCATAACCAAGGCGGCATCCGCAGAAAAGTTGTACTGTTAAAATCGTGGTCGTTGCCTCGACGTAATACGTCGCGTACAAGGTCAGTCGTCACGCGTCACGGTGTTGCACATCGCCACCGATTAGTCAGCTTCTTGTAGATGGTGAATTTCCAATTTCCTTCTCTGCCTCCTAATGTTGCACCGGACATTGGAAAATACTTACAAACTTCATAGCAATGCATCTACGCCCATGAATTACCTTCTACTACTACCTGGAGCTTCGTACGTGGCTAGTACTTAAGTAAACAGAATCCAATCTGACCATTGTCCAGATCTCTTTCTATTACCTGCAGGCATGGGCACTCGTGAATACTACGTGTACCGCTATCGAAATATGTATTTCGCTCACTATAACTGTCTTAATTCTCAACCGCCCGCTCTTAGCTCAGGCGTACTTGAAGCTGTTCCATGAAATCGCGAGGGAGCGGCAGGAGTTGGAACGGATATTAGATGAGTGGGACGGTTGTGAAGAAGTTCTACTGGACAGCGAAGATTTCATCATTTCCAGCGGGTGGCCACAAAATGACCTCTTCATCCAGTGGATCTACGACATTGACCTTGATCGCGATTTCCTCCACGTCAACGGGGTAACATTCTTCGACATGGAATGCCTTCCAGACGAAGGGGCTTTCCTCGCACACGTACTAGAAGAATGTGATTACGAGAACATAGTTTCGAAAACAGGGTACGCCCCTGAGCACCTGTGCAAGAGACCAGGGCCGCCAGTTGTAGATAATTCTGACCTCGCGACGTACCAAGTCTTCGGTGTGCACAGGCACTCAAGTGGCTTTGAGCGACTTGCTCGCCGTTAGGGATTTCTTGTCTCCAGACGAGCAGGTTCGGATTTCATTGTTAGAGATGATGATTGGGCAATGCATGGCTTACCCAAGTCGGCTGGGACCACCCATTCGTTGGCCAGTTATTCTACAACTTCGAGCTCATTCTTGATCACAATCAACTCACTGACGAAGAATGGTCAGACGCTTACTCCGCGGCCAACTTTGTATTCGTTCCCCAGTCGTTTGACGCGGAGTCCGAGTTCATTCACCACCCCAAGCTGAGTAGAAAAGAGTTCGATGGATTCGCGACGCATCCATATGACGAGCGATGCCTGCAGGCCTCCTGATCACCGCAATCATAGAGCAGAGGGATATTCCTTGTGATTACTTTGGAGTCGCGCTCTCCATTCACCATTGTGCAACCATCAAAGTCGTGAAAGATGCCCACACTACGAGGTTAAGTCATACGGCCGCCCTCCGCTCAACGTAGATGGACAATCAAGGTCTCGATCGAGAGTGCTAATTCTGATATCCAATATTGTAAGTGATACCAAAGTATGTGCTAGCAGTCAAAGTACTAGTAAACATGGTCACAGAGGATGAGTATCATATTATTCCTTGCCCGGCGTGGAAGGATCTGCGAAAATTAATGGTAAAATTGACCACGTTCAACCGCATTCAAGCAAGCGAAAGTTCGAGCAAAATCATTTGGTTTGACTAGAGAGGATATTTCTTTTTCTACGGGTATTCTGTTATACATGATAATTCACAGTGTACAAGAATTCTGCTCTGTTGCGATCTAGAAAGGATCATGATGTCAATCAATATACATGTTCAGCAGTCATCTAATGAAATCAACACACCATTTACGCTCGACAGGTGCCCAAATCTGATTGGCGCCATGCCACCTAGTCCAAAGTTGAATTGGTGTGCCTTCCGCTGCATTTCCTTTGTCAGACAGGTCCATGCTGAATTTTTTCCCATGGACCAATATCCTACCGAGCGGTGAAAAGAATGGGCAATAATCAATCCACGGCCAGACATGTACCATAAGAAAGGTATGCGCACCTAATGCCTTCGACGCCTTCGACGTCAGAGTCTTGGACGTCCCACTTGAAAGGGGACGAGACAGCAACGACCTTTCTGCCATTGCCGGCGTCGTTGACATCGCCTTCGATCCCAAGATATTTATCAACCCAAACGGACTTTATGGACCAGCCGTCACCATCATTTTGGAAGATCCACTACGAACCGCGTAGCTCGTCAGTGCAACCCTTCTGCAATGTGACGATGAGATTTAGCACATTACCGCTTGATTGGGACCATTGTGGCTGTGATAACCGATGACTACAAGTCAACGTCAACGCAACGTTAGCACTGACTTGGATCAATGCCACGAGCAGGGGTGATGCTTACTGGAGTATTTGTCTCCACCAGAGAGGTCAGCAACAGTACCTCCCTGACAGTTTCTGAGCGTGTAAATGTGTTTGTTCTGAATGCGAGACATGATAGTGCGTGCCCAGAATGTTGCCAACAACCTTGTATTTATACCTGGCACACCAATACGTCAACGATCGACTTGGACATGAATATCGACCCCCCATCAGATTTCCAAGCTCCGGGCCACCGATCATGAATTAATATTGAAGGGGCTCGTTCAATCCGACGAGTTGGACTTCTATATGACGAGCGATGCCTGCAGGCCTCCATCTCACGCCTGATCACCGCAATCATAGAGCTGAAGGATATTCTTTGTGATTACTTTGGAGTCGCATCCCCCATTCACCATCGTGCAATCGTCAAAGTCGTGAAAGACGCACACACGACGAGGTTCAGTCATACCTCCAGTTTTACCATCATTTTTTTGCAAAATCTCCTTCTACGCCGGGCAGGGAGTTCACTTGAATAATATAATACTCATCCTTCGTGGCTATGTTTACTGGTACTTTTGACTGCTAGGACATACTTTGCTAACACTTACAATATTGGATATCGGAATTCGTACTGTCGATCGAGACCGTGGTTGTCCATCTGCGTTGAGTGACCACACTCTCAACCGCATTCAAGCAAATAGAAGTTAATGTCGAACAAAATAATTTGGTTTGACTGTAGACGATATTCCTTTTCTACGAGTATTCTGTTATACATGACAATTTACAGTGTACAAGAGTTCTGCTCTGTCGCGATCTAGAAAGGATCATAATGTCAATCAATATACATGCTTAGCAGTCATCTAATGAAATCAACACACCATTTATGCTCGACAGGTGCCCAAATCTGATTAGCGCCATGCCACCTGGTCCAAAGTTGAATTGGCGTGCCTTCCGTTGCATTTCCCTTGTCAGACAGGTCCATGCTGAGTTTCTTCCCATGGACCAATATCCTACCGAGCGGTGAAAAGAATGGACAACAATCAATCCACGGCTAGACATGTACCATAAGAAAGATATGCGCACCTGATGCCTTCGACGCCTTCGACGTCAGAGTCTTTGACGTCCCACTTGAAAGGGGAAGAGACAGCAACGACCTTGGTACCATTACCGGCGCCGTCGACATCGCCTTCGATCCCAAGATATTTATCAGCCCCGACGGACTTTATGGACCAGCCGTCACCATCATTTTGGAAGATCCACTGCGAACCACGTAGCTCGTCAGTGCAACCCTTCTGCAATGCGACGATTAGCACATTACCGCCTGATTGGGACCATTGTGGCTGTGATAACCGATGACTACAAGTCAACGCAACATTAGCACCGACTTAGATCAATGCCACGAGGAGGGATGATGCTTACTGGAGTAGTTGTCTTCACCAGAGAGGTCAGCAACAGTGCCTCCCTGACAGTTTCTGAGAGTGTAAATGTGTTGGTTCTGAATGCAAGACATGATAGTGCGTGCTTAGAATGCTGCCAACAACCTTGTATTTATACCTGGCAAACCAATACGTCAACGATCGACTTGGCCATGAATCTCCATCAAGCTCCAAGCCATCGATCACGAATCAATACTGAAGAGGCTCGTTCAATCCGATGAGTTGGAATTTATCAGCAAGACGCCGCTATCGATGGCACTATGACGAAAGATCAGTGATCAGACAGGGGTAGAATCTCCTTGCGCCTCGGGCGCGATCAGGAGAGAACCCAAGCCCCTCGCGTGATGCTTGTAATACAAAGCCTTGGGTCACACCGGTTCACGTCAACTTGGGGAATCGAAATGCTTGCAATCACCAATCAATGATCACATCCCCAACAGAATAAGTATGCGAGAAGATCCAAGGCGCGTAAGTATTGATGAGATCCTATATATATACAACAAATCGTGAACTCTTGTAGTTTTTTTTGTACCAACTCACATGCACATGACGAGAGCTTTTCACCTCCACCGATCATACAAGGGACTTGCAGAGCATGCCCTCAAGCCGGCAATACTCAGGCACGATAGCAGCGTATGTCATGAACGCATCTACGTCCGCCTCAGCGACCTTCGCTAACCCAATCTGTGCCTCAGCATCGGAAGTGGGCATGGCAGTCACAGGGGTCAGGGTGGTTGTTTGTGGCACGACAGCTCCAGCACCTGGACTCCCTGCGCCTGCATTGAGATCGGGAGTCGTGAATGCGGTCGAGGGCACCCCAATAGATCCACTGCTCGTCACGGTATCAAGCGTGGAACCTGTGAGCGTTCTCATGCGGCTAATGTCCCTGCCAAGATCCCTGTCTGCAAATCCACCCGCAAACACTGAAGATGCGAGTATGCCACCCGCACGCTCCATCTCCTCCACCTCTTCTTCCTCTTCTTCGACAAATACAGTGGAGCCCAGTCCCGAGCGATGGCCGTAAGGGGTGCTAGTACCGCTGTTGGCTCCACTGCCTCCATTCCCACCCAGTGGAGCATTCACATTGGTCCGCAGTGGGTTACCACCGCTTGCGACCCAGCGTTTCCCATGCAACCTCCTAATCTCCTCCTCAAATCCACCGAGTCCTCGACCAGTACTTGATCCACCGATAGCAGAACTCCTTTCCTTTCCCCATATCCACCGCGCGAAATAGGCGCCCCCTAATGATGCGCGGCCAGGGAAGCCGGCGGCAGGTGCGTTGCGGTGGGGTACCACTTGGGCGGAATCAACCTGGGTGCTGGGCATGAACACGGGTGCATTGAACACATCGCCTGCAAGATTGGCGACGGAGGGGAAGTTGGCAGCTGCGCCAGTGACGAGTATTCTTGCAGGGAGCGGGGAATAATCATATGGATCGAAAGAGAGTCCGAGGCTGGATGCGATGTTTGAACGGGGATTTTGCCCTTGTGGCGATGTAGGACCAGGTGTTTGGGCAACGTTCCCCCGAGACCGGTTGATATTCGAACCAAGAACACCAGTGGCAATCATCCTTGACCACCGAAAGCGGAATGAGAGGACCTGGCTCTCGAGGAGACACCGAGGGTTTGCACGAAGGTCTCGGAATTCATTGACTTTGATACCAGTCTCAAAGCGATAGATGCCTTTGACGTGTGATAGTGGGTAGCTATCGCCCTGTAGGAGCCAGAAACTGAAGAGCTTATCGTCGAGACTGCAAAGAATTTCAGAGAGATTAAGATAAACGTTTTGAATTCGAACGTACCCTATGGATCCACCAGGTGGCACGATGGCAACCAGTCGATCAAACGCACTCCAGCTCTTCGTATACATGTCTCTTACAAGAGCACGCGGAACATCAGCATTTCTGCAAATATGTGAGAAGTTGCGCAAGGTAAGGCTATGCGATTGCATACCTGCTGCTTAACATGGCGATGTATCGTCGCTTTTCGCTGGCATCCTGGGCAGGATGGGGGAATAGGCTGTAAAGTCGAGTTGGTAGGTAATGTTGAGCAGGTGTGAGGAGGGTATCCATTGGTCCAAATGAAAGCACTGCATCTCCAGGAGACGGACAGAGGGACAGGTATGAGGAAAGATAATCAGAAGTAAAGGGAGTGACAATCGTATCTGCATATACATTAGCGGGTTGCATGTACATTGTAGCAAATGAATCTCACCGGCTTCGAATCCGTATCGTTCACATAGGTACCGCGAGATATGGGCCGATTTTCTCCCACCAGCGACCTCCACGTCACCCAACCACGTTCGGATCCTCCGGCCTTCTTCCCGACTCCCACCTACGATCTCCAAAACGCCCTCATCCCAGCGGCCCAGTCCAGGCGCACCTTGTGCGCCAGCACCAACATGCACCCACATACCGGTCGCGCAGGCCTCTGACTCTCCCATATTTACCCACTCCCCCACGACCATACTTGCAAGAAACTGGCTGGCAAGCTGTATCTTCCCTGTTCGTGACCAGACATCAGATGTCCATGATTCGCGAACACGTAGAAGTTGGGCGGCTAGGAGTGATGCGTTGGCACATGTGCCAACGCGAGCAGCCATGAGGTCTGGCCCTCCAAGGAGGGCTTCGAGAGCGAGGGCATGGGTGTGTGCCGACGTATCTTGAGCGACTGGTGTGTTCGGTAATGAGAAAGTGTTGGGAGGAAGTTGAGAATGAAACGGGAGTCGCGGGTCCAATGCTGGAAATGAAGGGATAGGTGTCGATTTCCACCACACGAGAGCATGCTGTAAAGTTGTATGTATCACATCAGGACGGAGTCTTCACAGCTTGATACGAGTAATTCACCTGAGCACAACCGCCAATTGATTTTATCCTCGTTAAATCGTGATTCCTGGTCAATTTTTCCAGCAAAAAGTCTGTTATCGCCAACAATTTGAAATCCAGGTTGTGTTCAGGGGGAAAGTAAACAATGTTCCCGCGCACGTGGTAAGTGATCGGACAAATACCCAAAAATCCAAATTGGTTAAGTCGAAGCAAAAAATTTGCTTCCGCCAGTTCACGCACCAAGAGCCTTGACCCACATGTCAATTGGCGTTGTGTATGCATCTCCTGGAGTAGTGAAAATTCCTCCCTGTGTCCTATTAAAATATTAGCTCTCCAAAAAATGACTCCAGATGTTCGATGTGAAGAAAGCATGTCGCAACATTTGGGCATCCAAGTCACTGAAAGTGGGACACGGAGGGACAGAACATATGCCACAAGAGCACGTACTGGTATTCAGGCAATTCCGTATCGAAATCAACGCATTCTACTCCCACAAGCTCCAAGCTCTCGTCCACGATCGAAGCGCGCAATTGATCTGTTGCAAGTTCAAGTCCGAGAAATAGCGCAGGGCCTGTCTTTGGACCTGGTGCCATCGTTGACTGGATTAATCGAGTGTTCAATTAGGGATCGACGCAGTGATTGCGAATCTATAAGATGGAGAAGATGGTGGTATCGGGTATAACAGGCAGATGATGATATATATTTTTTAGAAAATGTTGCAGGCAGGTCGTCTGGTCCCAGTCGGCGACGGTGGTCCTGTGGTCGTAAAGAAGAAACCAAGAAGAAAGCAGAGAGAAGACAATAATGAAACGATTCAGTGAATTCGATTCTCAGGCTCGCATGTCTAAGTGCAGGAGTACATTCATCTGGAAAGGCCGCTTCCCACGCCTATCGTGATGTTTACGTACCAAACTACTTTGCTTCCTTCACCTCGTTGAGTTCATGCGCCAGTTTGACGACGTCGTTCTAGAACCAGGTTATGTAAATTCAAGTGAAAAAATGGCAGTAAACGTACTCCTTGACGGCTAATCTTAACAGCAGGGTCTCCCTCTCTTGCAATGCGGGTCACTGTATTGCCCTATGGGCCGCATATGAGCCGCGCGATAAGGAAAAAAAAGAAACAAGGAACAAGACTACGCCTTACCTTGTTGCTCGTTACTTGAGCCTTGCCTTCCTCGACAATCTCATCCACCTTGCCGGATGCATTCCCGCCTCCCCACTTCCACCTAAATACAAGTTAGGGCTTCGCAACTGCCTGTGTCAGTTGTGACGTACGAGACTTGCTGGCCTTCTTCGATGTTTTCCATGGTTGTTTCTAGTAGGTGAGATGATGGGGGTGTAGTTGAGTTGTATCAAAGTGGTCGGTCAAGCTTAAGTTTCAACGGATGTCGATCGATCGCTCCCTCCGATCATGTTGTCAGCCACCTACGACGTCATCGGTTTTCTCCTGGCTCCATGATCCAATTCACAAAACCTCCGAAGGCGAAGGCGCTAGCACGGGCTCTCCGTCGAGAACTACCCGCTCCGCTGCCTATGGCTTTCAACACCACGAATCTCCACAGAACCATCAAGGACGAACGAACTGGAAAATCTCGCTTAGGTCTGATACTGGTACAGCTTACATATCTCCCCGTCAAGGTGGTTTCGATAAGCACGCCTGGGATCAAATGGCCTGCGAGGTTACGGGATGAGTTTACCAAGGCAGAGTCTCGAGAGCGATTGGATGGAGGAGGATGACCAGCTCGTCTGAATATCTTACTATCGAGTCACTGATAGCCCCTCACAAGAACATTTGCATATGTAGACTCTGAATCATCATGATATATTTCATACAAGAGACGCGTGAGCAACAAATCTGTCAAAAAAAAATGAATGTGCAAAGCAAGCGGCTCAAGTCAGGGAGACAAGTGATCAAGTAACAAATCGTCTCCACCCGACGAGGTCACTGAGTTCCCTGTGCATCGGTTCCAGTAATCCCAGGACGTGGTGCCGCGTTTATCATGCGTAGTGCGTAGTGTGCCGCACGGCATACATTGTAAGCGCGAACATCACGTCGACATGTGTCGATTCGCATTCATTAGGCTGTGCTGGTTCATCTTCTTTAGGGTCTACAGTAGCATGGGCGTGTTCTATAAAAATCAAGATGTTAAGCAATGCAAGTCTATACGAAGATGCTCCCCACGGCCTACGTTGTGGAAAGTCCCTTCTGTCACAAGACGACTCGATGTGTTTGATATGCGGGGCTAGACGCCGTCCGGTCGTCGTCGTCGTGGGATACGAGGATAGTGTCGGAAGTTATCAATTGATTGAAATGGACTTGCAGGATGTTGAGACGTGATACCGACCTGCGCTAAGAATTTGCAAATTCGTTTATAATTTCCGGGGAAATTCGGAAAAGTGCTGCAAGGTCGCATGCGTTGTTTCAGTCGATTCGAATACAGATGACGAGGATGGCTGGAATGGTATAAAAATAAGAAATAAAAAGATTTCGCAAAGGTGGAGAGACTAGAATTTGTAATTCTGTTATCCATTGTTGGAGGGTTCGTAGTCATCGGGTAATGCTAGATCTGGATTCTGCAGGTGCCGGTGAAGAGTACAATGCCAGTATCTTGGCGGCTTCGTCCGACTCGGCAGCTAGAAGCAGAGTGATCGTTGACATGCAAACGGTCGACATGACAAGGCCGACAGAAACCATCTTGTTGGTTCAGAGAAAATCGGAACGGTCATGGTAGGACGGATGACGGTTTCTACAAGGAGGCAGATATGAAGCCAGCCATGCCAGTCATGCGTGAGAGTGCGGTGTAAATGACATTGGCAGATGTATGGTTTGCTGGCAAGATACTCATGACGGCGAGCGATTCCAGGATATTGGGCAATATATTTATACTCGTATATTTGTGCATGCTTGCCAACGCGATACACGTGAGTCACGTGTTTCTAAAATCAGGCGGAGTGAGTGCACGCAGACGAACTTTTACAAATTAGAAAGCTATAGTGTACACCATAAATCATGCGACAGGATTGCAAGCAACAGGGTTCACCAATGTGATGTAGGAGAATCGGACTTGAGGAAAACGAGGGCATAACAAACGAGGGTTATTAGCACCCAACATGGCTCATCCATGCTCTGCATCGTTCCAAATCATCCTGGTAAAAATGTTAGGGAACTCTCCATTAGGCTGAAGATCATGAACGACACTCACGCCACGTATTTGAAGCACATCCGTAACATCCAGAACAACATCCTTCACCGCATCCATCGCCTTGGATACATACACCTGCCAGGGAACTGGCTTGGCTGTGTTTTCTGGTGTGCAGGCTGACGGCGCGAGGCAACGACACCCAGAGTTCCGTTGGAAACGCCATGCTTCCATATCTGCTTCAGCTTTGTAATAGCGAGCGATGGCGATGACGAGTCCGTCGAGCAGGGCGGAGGCCGTTAGCAGTGATACAGGAAACTGTAGGACGTCAGGTTCTGGAACGTTGTCAGACGACGTTAGTGCTGATGAGGTACGGCTTGAAGAGGGTACCTGTCAGGGCATCAAATAGCCTGTCCCATATTTCAACTTGTACCGATTTCCAGCCATCCTTCAGAGGTTCTATAGCCTTCCGTAGCGTGGGTAAAGCTAGCCAGAGTTCATCCATGAGAGCTTGTGGTGTAATGCAACCGAGACTGAAACCGCAAGCAGAAAGTATATCGCGTTGTGAAACCTGATGAGTAATCACAGTATGAGAAAAAAAGAGATTGTAAGGCGAGTCAATGGAATAATACCTCGAGGTCCTCATACGATGCGGAATGCCGGGCGAGGTCCAAGAATTCGTACACATATACGGGACTAAGTGGACCCAAGAAGTCACGGTGGAACTGCCAAAGACAAATAAGGGTCTTTCAATGGTTTTTGACCATAAATGACCCTACCTTGACGCATAGCGCTAAAGATCCAAGAGCGGTATCCCAGGTAACCGCCTCCTGACCGTCCTGCCAATTATCTGACTCGGACTGGTATCCGCTTACCTGTTCTCCTTTCACTACGACTGTGTCATCGGATCCAGCGTCCAATTCGTCGTCCCAGTCTTCGCCAGTAAATTCGTCATCGCTGTCTTCCGAACTCGATGCCCTGCTATTCGCCGAAGATTCGCCGCTCCCCCTTGCAGATTGGGTGGGCGACTTGATCGTTGACAAGTTAATGCTTAGTGTCTTCTCTGTAACGCGGAAGAAGTATCTGTGAAAGAGATAAACCGCGTGAAACCTTGTGTTTCGACACGTGTCTAATTGGTCAAAAAGGTCATCGATTTCTATGCTTCCCTTTCTCATCGGAGGAATGTTGGGGAGGACCTGTGAGTTTGTTAGCAAGACCATTCACAAAGGTCAAAGTAGCTCTTGCATCCAACATCCAACCAACGACTTCTTTGCGGAAGCCATCATCGAGTCCGAGCGCCCTTGACCATCGTTCGCGGCTTTGAGACTTTTGTGTGCCCAAAGATGGATCCGAGTTTCGACTCGCCACAGATTCGGATTCGGAGGCGGAAAACGAGCCCTTGTCTGTCCAGTATTCGTCATCAGATACGGAGCTCTCACTCTCGCTTTGGTTGGAACAATCATCAGGAATTTGAGGAAGGTCCAGGCCATCGCTTTCACGCTCATCTCTTTCTTTCGTGAGAAGGATCTTGATCCGATCGCCCGCCCAATCTTCCTCGCACTTGATAATGAAAGGGTTAGGACACCTGGGAGGCGCAATGATGGGGACAGGTGGCATCTTCGGGGATTTTTCAGGAGGCGCGCGGACGGCAGGAGTACGAGAAAGAGGGTTTCTCTTTGCACGAAAATAGCCAACTGTGTCAAGAAGAGGTGTGGCCGGTACAGTAGGGGGGCATACAGGCGAATCGAGCTGAGCTGTTCGGTGCATGGCGCTTGGAAGAACCGACGTAGTCGAGGGGTTCGACCCTTCCAAAAGCTGTTTCATTGCGCCTCGTCAACTTCCATGCGAAGAAAAATCTACGGCATTTTGACAAGAGATCGTTTCAACGAACCTTGACTACGTCCTCATCGTCCCTATCAGTGGAAGTTTGCGAAACAAGAGACTGGGCTCTGCGTAGACTGGCTGGTTCCTTTGCCGAGAAACGAGTACGTATCTTTGGTAGATCAGTACGATGACTGTCTAGACGACAGACCCTGGCTTTCTTTGTCGGAGGTTCCTGCTCCGCAGATTCTCCTGAGTGTTCAAGTGGAAGAGTTCCGCGCTTGTTGAAACGTCCTGCACTCGAGTCGCCAATGGTCGATTGGGGTCTCGATAGTGAGCTCGCTGTGCTCAAGGTCTTGTTGGTCCTTAAACGACTCGAGGGATGTGCCATGGTATGATAAGAATTTGAACGTCGCTCAGAACACGTTCTGCCGTAGTGAGTCAACAAAGGCATCGAGGACCCGACCATTGAATTGTTTTCCAACTGGAGTCTAGTGGAAGGAGGCTCATTCCCTTGAGAGGTAAATTGGACAAACGGGGCGTTTTCATGAGCGCCGCTGAGAAATCGGCGTTTCGTTCTTGGGCGGTCCAAAATATTCGCAGACTCCTCTTCGCCACAGGCAGTGGAACCCGGGAGGTATCTGCAAGAGCCGGAAGAGTAACAAGGGGTCGTCTCCTCATTTTCGTCTTCGCAAGGAGAAAGTTCTTGATAGACAATCGGAGATGACGAAGGTGGTGGTGGGCTTTCAGACATGTCGTCCAACTCGTAGCCAGGAGTGACTGGAGAAACTGGACTGTCCGAAAGTTCGGAAGCCGGGTATCCAGAGTGGATATATGCGCATGAATTGGAGCTCATAGTTAGTCCGGTGGGGCGTCCTTGGCCAACTAATAAGATTCCGATGCATGGCTCCGATATATCATGGTGGCCTTCGGTATCAGCTGACGGAGAGCTGGTTGGTGTGGTGGTATCACTTGAGTAGCTGGAAGATTTGGACATCGAGCGACAAATGTTTGACTCCTCCATCCGAACCTCCTAGGTGATCACAGTTGAAAGAATAGCAAGGGCTCTTCAGGAGAAAGCTCGGACGGAGGCCTATGAAGGTGGGATGAACGACCACAAATGTGTTACTGAATGTTTTCATCAGCTGAAGTCTTACGTACATCCTCCAAGAATGGTAAGTACTTATATTTGATTGAAAAACACCGACTATCAATTCGATGGGCCTCTGGGGCAAAAGAGTGTGTAACAAAAGAGTGTGTAACAAAAAAAAAGAGCGTATAACACGATAGCTGCATGCAGCTGTATGTTTTTTTAAACCACAAGAAACCCAGGCGCCAGGCCACCTCAGTACTGTGTGTACCCAGTAATGACATCGTTGTTAGTGATAGATCCAGCTTTTCCGCCACTTGTATCCAAACCGGACCAATCCCAGATACCTATCGTGGTCTGTCAGAAATGGACTGAGGGAAGCTGTAGCTCGTGTACCTGTGCACGACCCACTGCCACAGTTCACTGCAACCATGTAAGCATCGCTGCTGGCTGCCAAGGAGGTGGTGCCAGGGTTGAAGTTGATATCCTGAGACAGTCCCGTGAAACCCTTACGACGTAAGACTGAAAGAGTACATACAGAGATAGTGACCCCGTTACCAGGGGTGCCCAGGTCGGAGGGATAGCTCTGCATGTACTTTATATCATTGACAGCGGCCGAGCATGGTAAGACACGCGTACCTGGGTGATCAGAACACCATATTGAGTACAGTTGGTTGCAGTATTAGCCTACCAGAAATTCAGTCCATCATCATCACCATCATCAAAACCACTCACGTTGTATACAACACTCTTGACAGCACTGTTTGTCGCAGATTTGTTAGTCTTGATACGGAACGAGTATGCGCTACTCATGTCAGTACAACTCTAATTCACCCTTCTGCTGTAGTCACCTGTTAACAACGTTGTTTCCGGAAATCTCGACATCGGAGACGACGACGTTTGACGAGATGGAGCCCTAGACAACAGATATTTCAATAATTTGGTTCACAAAATTGATGAAAGCGGCTCACAATGGAGATACCGTGACCACCTTCACAGTAGTTGTCGGAAAAGGTTATGTTTGTGCCCTTGCCGATGGCCAAACAATCGTCCTGCAAAAAGAAATACCTTATAGGCAAAGAGACGTCCAAGCTAAATCGTCAAACAGACCTGGTTGAGGACCGTGCTGAATGTCCGTAATAAGTGTCCGTAAGCCGACAGCGTAACAAGAGATAGACAAACCTATTTTGAATGATCAAGTCACTACCGCTAACGTCAAAGCCGTCGGTATTGTGTCCTTTTTAGATGGTAAGGTCAGAAACTGCCGAACAAATGAACGCGCCACTCACCAGCAGCAAGATCGCTACTTTTAGAGTTGGGATGGTTACCCTGCGCTGTGCTTGACGTCAAAATCAAGTCACCCCGCTACAAACATACAAGTACGCACAATCATCGACAGTGACGCCAGAGATAGTGAGAGGTCCTGAATTTGCGATCGAAAAGGCGTGGGCGGGAGTATTTACAACATAAACATCCTGCATAAATAGATCAGCTATCTGTCTGGAACGGCTGAGGCGACTCGAGCGCATACGTTCAAAGTGCCCGACATCAATATGCTGGCGAAAGCAAAATTAAAAAGAACGAAGTATAATAGTGACTAATAACCTTACTGCATCATTGGGTGTGGCTTTGTCGTGCCGCCATTCGTGCCCTGACCATCCTGCAATAGTGTAAGATGAAGTGAACCAGTCGCGAGCGAACCAGCGTATTTACCCAATAGAAAGGTCCTCCGCCATCCCACCTCTTGTTGTTTCCATTGACTGGGAAAGTCAGCAATTGCCACACCCTTGCACAACCCACGTACAAGTGATATCGCTCCCCCTGTTGAAAACGTCGGCCTTGGTCAGGTTCTCAGAGTCACTTGAATTAGTAGTGCCTGCACTCACTTGACTTCGAATAGGGGACCGGCCCAGCTCTTGTTTCCGAACTGAATCTCGCCCACTAAAAAGAATTAGGGATGCGCAAATGCGAAGTATGTGATCGCGCTCACAAACGTTGACCGTGGTACCGTCCAGCAGCTGCAGTTCAAACGTTTTTCCAGCAGGGACGGTGAACGCGTTGATATTCACTGTCGTGCATTTGACAGCGCTACTAACGTCGTTCAAGGACGAGATTGTACCGACGCAGCTACTGTTGGCTGCAGTGACTGCAGCAATCCCGGCCGCGAGAAAACCCAGAGCTAACAAGGGAAACATGTTAATTAGTATGAGTGAATAGCGTCGTAACTCTGCCAGAGAAATACAGCAAACGATACGCTAGTATTCTCCGAGCAGATGAACTAGCAAGAAATATACCCTGGATAATTGATCTTGCTCGAGAGCTCCATATGCCGATCTAATATATATGAATCCTATCGTCAAGTTAGGCGGCGGCCCAGGGCAGGTCCGATTAGCAAGCTGCGGCATCTTCGATTGTCGTTAATCTCCAGTAGTAGCTGGCCCAATAGAAGATATGACGGTCTGACAGTCGTTACGACCATCGTTCTGTACTACTTCGTCGTAACTATATCGACCGTCAAATAGTATATGTGTGCATTATGTCAGCTACTGGAGCCTACCTTCATCTTACTGAGCCTTGTATGAATGGGTTGGGGAAAGGGGAAAGTGGAGTATGGCAGGGGTGGGATTGGATGATTGGATGGGAACTAAACGTTGACGTTGATGAAGGCCCGACGATCGGCCGGCCCACAGACAAACTTGTCCACGTCGCAGACAACGAGGCGGAAGCAATTTAGTCGCAAGCTTAGTATTACTCTCGCAATATATCTTTCCGGCTAGTGGCCCACGTTACCGGCAGTTTCAGGAAGAAAAAACCTGAAAAAACCTGGATGGAGGTGTGATGGGGTGTGATGAGGGTCGAAGGGACGACCGACCGCACTGTAGTAAAACGGTAGTATAATACTACAATATACACCGTGACGTGACGGTGGAGCCGAACTCCTTCCATGGATTTCCTGTGGTTGCAATGGGCGTCAAAAGAGCGAGCGCAAGACAGCTAGGCGGAAGCCACCTCACTGATGGTATCCACTGTGACATGTAGTTAGGGATACGTCCGACTTCTCCATGCTTTTCCACCACTTGTCTGACAAACAAGACCAATCCAAGATACCCATCGTGGTCTGTCAGGGACTCAGGGTCTCTCATACAAGTTTGCTGAATGCCAACCAGTAGGCTCCAGTAGGGAGAGGTGAGCTCGAGAAGGTGAACACACGACCGGGCCGTCAGAAGCAACGACCATGGTGTGATAGGTGACCGGTGGAAACTTGAAAGTAACAGTACTTATCGATACTACTCTCGTAGTCAGACCTTGATAGTACAGACTGACAGTCGTTCTCTCTTTATCAAGCATCGATGAGTCTTGCAACACGTCAGTCGAAAGAAAGTGTGAACATCGTCGCGGAGGCACCCTATTATAGAGCGTGGTGCTCTAAATTCCCGTTTGAGTTCACGTTCAGAGGTTAGCAAAATGACCTCCAGCTGGAGGTGTGACACTTGGTCAAGTTGGTAGGAACTCAGGAACTAGTACTATTGAAATTGATGGTGGAGGTGGAAGCTTTGTGGTTCTGGGTGTGGCTGTGCCCGCTTGTCATTCCTAAGTCATCCCTCTCCAGCACTTTGGTCCTGAGTTCTCCATACTCACCTCCATGTCATACTTCCTTCCACACCTACCCAGCGGCTGGCATGTCGACGAAGCCATCAAATCTGAAGAGGATCGTGTCGTCGTGATCCGCTTTGGCCACGACTGGGACCATCAATGCATGACGATGGACGAAACCCTCTACTCTGTCGCAGAGAAAGTGCAGAACTTTGCAGTCATCTACCTCGTAGATATCACCGAGGTCCCGGACTTCAATAAGGTGTGCATGTTCCACAGGTCTTGTTCCGCTTGCGCCAACGGTCGATCAGTGGCACAATGGCACAGATGTACGAGTTGTATGATCCGTGCACCGTCATGTTCTTCTATCGGTACGGTTTGATATTCTTGTTATAGTACCAAAATGCGCAGCTGAATATTGCGTATCAGTAACAAACATATCATGATTGATCTTGGAACTGGTAACAACAACAAGATGTACGTGACCCACCCACCCTGCACATTGATCTATCTTGAACTTTGCATTGCTTGCTGCTGCAGAAACTGGGCGATGAATCACAAACAGGAGGCACGTTATGATTAGTCTAGTATGCGCACCTTATTGAATGTGTCTTATCACAGCTGATTGACATCATTGAAACTGTTTACCGTGGAGCCTCCAAGGGTCGTGGTCTTGTCGTATCGCCCAAAGGTTTGTCTTTGAATATCGTCAGTAGTGTGCTCGTGCTCAACGTCACCTCAGATTACTCCACCCGTTACAGGTATTAGACTGCTCCTTGCGCTTCTCGCGCTCTTCTACCCTGCACTTGTGCCAAATTATGTATAGGGACAAACGTGATGCATACCTGTCTGTTTCCCACTTTTTACCGTTATCGAATGTTCAAGAGTAACCATTTCCCTTCGACACCAGAGAAGAAATTCTGTTTTGCGCCTCAACGCTACAGGTGATGCATGTATTCAGGGACCAGCCTGTAATACGGGTGACGCCTCTTTCATATACAGCAATGGACGTGTGGGCGCGGGGCAAGGTACAACTTGAAAGACCACATCAAGCTACTGCATGTATCGCCCGAGTGCATCCTGATTCCTGATGTCAGATGCAGCGCTAGTATGATCATGTAGGGCCTATTCAACAAACAGTGGTTCAAATTCAAAAAGCAAAAGTACTTGGTATGTACGCCGTAGCTTTTCACTACCCACTTACACGTATACGTATACGATACGATGTCAAATACAACACTGATTAAAGTTTGATCATACATCTGATGGAACAACCGCCCGATAAACGGGGGTTGAAAACCACGCTCAAAATCTAAACGCCTGCCAACCTCTCCGGTACCCGCATCTAATTGTGCAATGTCACTCACGTACTTATCAAGGTTCACGGATAAAGGCCAGCGGGCAAGACGGATCTGTGATGCAGCATCTTATATAAAGGGAACTTTCTTCTGCCAAGGGAGCAACCACAGACCCTAAGAACTTTGAGTTCTCCTGATATCCTCCGAATGACTGCCCCTTTCTCATTCCGACTTTCATCGTCCCTCGCTGCCAACCTGCCTCTACCGTAACCAGGCAAGGTTTCATCTATCTAGAACCGAACGACACACAATGAGCCCGCACCTGCTGTCCACCGTGAATTCTGGTGTGTTTGCATGGGGTTCTGATTGAAGTCCGCATCTACACGATCGGTTTACACTGCAGTCTGCAAATACTTTGGGGTTGAATGAAGAACGCGCCGAGTAATGAGCGATAACATCAACATCAACAAGTCGTTATAATCACCCCCGAGCTAATCAACCTCACATGTCGAATACCGAAGTTTGACCCGTCCCATTCACGCTTTGTATACGACGCAAGAAAGAGTTGCTTGAGAACCGGATGTTACTTGTTCTACACCAGTACTGCTTAGCCGAGCCCGGTCCGTGCGTTTTCAATGACATGCACATTATCGATAGTCTTGTGAGATCACCGTTTCTCAACTCGTGCAAAATCTTATGCAATGAATCCCTAGGCCTGACCCCAGACAATCAAGCTTCAAGCTTCAAGCCCCGCATCGTTTTCAAATTCATGCAGCCATAGTTAATTTCTTAATTTTTGCTGGCAGTTGCGTATTCATTGAGACTCATTGACTCGGAAATGGCTCGGAAAGGAAGGCGGTGCACCCTGGTCACCTGGTGCACCTAATTTGAAATCATGGCCGCGTCGGATCTTAGGGTGGTTCAAGGACCGAGCGTAGCTCGGAGTGGGACGAGAGCAGCTGGAGCCACTAGGTGAGACAACTGTTCGCGATTTCGATCGTGTTAGACTTGGAATGGGAAAAGGTATAGCAATCGATATATTGCTCGAATGGCTATTCACGAGCGAGTTTGAGCTCGTCGTCGAAGGAAGGTTTGGCGCTAGCTGTAGTCCACGTCAGATGGGAGTGCAATGGACGCTTCAGGATACAAGTCCACATCATCTATGCTCATATACAGGCTAGCCTGAGTGCCACCGCATCATCATTTCACACTTTACCAATTCACCTTCCAAGCTATACGTACAGTACTTTAGCCCTTAGGTCTTAAGCCGAACATCCGATCGGAGCGAGTGGCGATACTATCTCACGGTCCTTTTTGTTAGTTATCTGATAAACCGAACCTTACAGGCCTGTCAACTAGCTGTCGCTGACTCGGAGCTGCTTCTCTTTGGAGTCCCGCATCATGTCCGTTCCCGCAAAAGCTTCCCATCTGTCTTCGACGTCCATGCACACGACATCCCCTACAAGGACGGTCGTCGTCCTAGGCGGTTCCTACGGAGGTGTGTTCAACATGACTGGCGTTAAAATTCATTTTGACTGACACTAGTGTCCTTCTAATCATCCTCTAGGCTCCAGAGCTGCTCAAGTTCTTGCAGAGGGTATGCCGCAGGGTTGGAGAGTTGTTTTGGTGGATAGAAATTCGTGCGTTGTCGCCGTTGAGATTCATTGGTTGTATTCCGTTAACCTCCGTTGTTCCTCAGACATATGAATCGTGAGCTTTGCTGTTTTCGGGCTTAGAAGAGGATTCATTTTTTTGTTTTAGATATTTACAACTTTTCCAGATACGCTGTTCTCTCCGGTCATGAACATAAAGCATGTACGTACACTAAACCCGCATCCTGCGCTCTGGACGGAC
This sequence comes from Suillus lakei, assembly GCA_016628065.1. NCBI lineage: Eukaryota > Fungi > Basidiomycota > Agaricomycetes > Boletales > Suillaceae > Suillus > Suillus lakei. The sequence continues at coordinate 78,572 of JABBWA010000104.1, forward strand.
ACAGCTAACCTCTGCTATTAGTTATTCCATACATTAACATCCCTTCTAGTTCTCTTTCAGACATTCCTTCATGTTCATCTAATGTTCGCGTGCAAGCAACTATCACCTCCATAGACAAACATCGCATCATCCTCTCTCCGAATCTGCCGGACCACGAATCACAGCAATCATCCTTAGACTTTGACTACGCTATTTATGCCCTTGGCTCCCACTTGCCCTCGCCAATAGACCTTTGGAGTCACCAAGAAGAAGGTGGAGTGAAGCCGAGTTTGGAACCACCAAATATTACACCATATAGAGGAACGAAGTCGGAGGGTATCTCATCCCTCCGAGAACGCCAGAAACGCGTCGAGGCTGCCATGTCCGTTCTGGTCGTGGGTGGCGGCGCGCTTGGTATACGTGAGTCGCGTCATTATACCATAGAACGCGTCTGAAGTCGCGTTTGATGGTTATATATAGAGTTTGCATCCGACATCGCTGCCGTATACCCGCAGAAGCACGTTACGCTTCTGCATTCCCGTCGTCGTTTGTTGCCGAAGTTTGACGACGTGATGCATGAAGAAGGTGAGTTTTGTGTGTTGTCTTTTAAGTGATTTCAACTAAGCAATGATACAGCCCTTCAGGGTCTGCAGGAGTTGAATGTTCGGGTTATTCTTGGAGAGCGACTCGATTTCGAGTCTCTCCAATACACGTCCGCTACGAAAGGTTCTTCAGAGCCGCGCGTAGTACGGACTCTATCAGGGCAGGAATTATCTGCCGACCTACTGGTAGGTTTTACAATTTAACGAGTGACAGTGAGCTAATTGAGTACGTCATCAGCTCCTATGCACTGGTCAAATACCGAACACGGGGCTCCTTCGGGATATGGATCCTCGCACTGTAGCCCCAGACACTGGACTGGCATCTGTTCTGCGGACTATGCAACTTCACGTCCCACCACCTTCTTTTGAGCCTCACGACTTTGAGGCAGATAACGATGATGATGTACTGCCTTGGTTGAAGAATTTATTTCTTGACACAAAAGAAGCGCCAGGACAGTCAGAATTGTTGCCATCGCTATCTTATGCCGGCATACCTTCGACACCATCTTCTCCACGTACTCTCTGTTCGCCGTATTCCCTGTCACCACTCTCATCCACGGATACCTTGGTCGAGTCCGACCCATGCCAAGAGACTTTATACCCGAACATCTTCATCGTGGGCGATGCAGCAGACGCGTTCGACGCGATCAAAGCTGGACACACAGCATATTATCAAGCGGAGGTCGCCGCCCGCAATATCCTACGACTCATCCATCGAGATGAGAAAGCTGGGGTTGCGACTGAGGACGATCCAGATCCGGAGCTCGAGGAGTACGCGCCTGGGCCTCCTGCGATTAAAGTGTCCCTTGGTATGACGAAGTCGGTATATGAGGTGAACGGAGTTGTGGGCACGAAGAATGACGGTGTGGAGGATTTGAATGCTGCTGTCATGTGGGCGGCGTGTGGGATGCGGGACGTGAGCGAGGAGGATATGTTTGCGTAGTTTGGTGTCTTTGTTTTGTGGGCCGCAAAGCGTTTTGCACGCTCGCCCTATTGCGCAGTGTTACTTCGTACCGACTGCAATATTATAAAATGTTTCCCATTTTCTTTTGCACCAGAGCGTCTGAGTGACACCCAAAAAGCTGATTGTGTAAATGTGTACTCCTAGGAGGTTGGGAAAACTAGCAGTGCCATACAATGTAGTGCTCCAAACATCGAGATGATTGTATCAGCGACAATGTGGCTCTCGTCAATCACCTGGTTTATTGGACATCACATTTACAAAGTATCTTCTTCATTCTTTGGACGGCAGGACAGCGTGATCATCACCGGATTCAATCAGCTCCAGAACTTCATGCCATGGAATTGACAGCGCTCATTCACGCCCTCCTGCACGTATCATGCTATATATTCCATGCACTAGCGAAAGCATGCACATCAGCACTCAGACTCGGAAGACAACGAGGAAAGACAAGTTTACACAGGCACTGTGGTGTCGAGCAAGCCTCAAAGCTCATCAACAGGTGTACTTTTTCCCATTCTGAATCAAGTGGCAGCAATTTTTGCACGAGCATGCCTTCCAGGCCCAAATGAGGCCGTCAGATCCACAGTAATATCCGAAATCGTTGCCGTTGTTGTAACCTCTTATGCCCGTTGAGCACCCTACTGTATCGGTGGATGACCATAAGCATGTGGTCTAAGGTCTGCTCTTAGTGCTCACCAGGGTTGGCTTTGTTGCAGGCTAGGTTCCCGGGGTTTACCAGGTCGTCGGATGCAATAGCTATATCAGCCATTACTGCGGCAGATATGATCATAATGGCGAGTGAAGTGAATTTCATGGCTGAAACTTGAGTGTTTTGAGTCAAAAACTAGTACGTTGGCTTTCATACACGGGTAGTGTAGGGGGTAAGCAAACATCTGCATGTCTCTGCATTACTGGATAAATAGATGCCAGCTCACGCTTTGTGACATCGTCTTCTTGAAGGCCTTGGGAGGCCTCAAATAATGTGCCGGACGCACTTCGCGAGTTCCGTCTATGATGATGATTTATTCACCCAGTTTCACAATTGCAGTCATGTGGCAGACGCACTCGCCGACTATCGCCACTAAAGACTCGATAGTCAAGCGTCCCTGCGAGGACATGCTTGTGACGGAATATGATAGGCCTCATCGGTGGCCGGTGCCCGCATGACCTCGCCAACTACTAGAGCATACTAGTAGTCAGATCAGTGGTTGCGGTGGGACATTGTGACGGCGAGCATTTCCCGAAGATGTCACATAGATCTTGTTGATATTAGTAATGGAATCCTCCTTCATAGTCCCAATATCACGACTCACGAGTTGAATCATCCTCCGATCACTAGGTGTATTTCTAACATTCTTTAGTGGACCCCAGATTACGCAGATCGTGCAAATACCTTCAATGCAGCTTCCGTCAGTGAACCCACACCATGATTCATATATGGACAACAGGTGTGGGCTCATTGTGCAATGTCCGGGTCTCCAGTCGCGTAATGAGAAGGTCAGAAAGAAGCTGATAGAAGCAATGAGTGTCATGATTATGCAGGAGGCACCATCAAAATACTACGCTTGGAGTCGCTGTTTGACACAGATGCCAAGCAATTTGCTGAGTCAACTCGCTTTGCTTACTGAGCTCACACAAGAATGCTGTCACTATGTCAGAGGTAAGTAAGTTATTTCGACACCGAGCATTAAGATCGATCAAACTCCTTTGATTGGGGTGTTTGCTGACGCACTGAAGTTTGTGTCGATTGTCCTCAAACAGTCGTGTTAATGCGTCATTCTTCACAGTAATCTTTGAAATCGAGAGGTCCCCCAGGTACTGTAAGCTGATTGCTTACCATATGATTACTCTATCACATTCCACGTGACCTATCCCCTTATAGTCTGCGATTCTCGTACTATTATCGCGAGACCTGGGTCTCCTACCTACCATCACTTACTTATAAGTACATCATTCAAAGAACCCACAGTTTCGTCCTGTTATACTCGTTTGATCCGTTCAGTGTTCCTTGTCATCCTCCGGACAAGGTTCCACTTTTTTTTTAACAGAAACAGAACTTGTTTGGATTATCTAAACGACTTCTCTCAAACCGCCAGGCTACCCGCCCATACTACCCTATCTCTCAAACCGCCGGGCTACCCGCCCATCACCTGACCTGCCAAACTGCCTTCTGAACGAAGGAAACCAACTGTCTCCACGTCCCTGACCACGCGACAACGAGCTAAAGACCTTGAACAGCGTCTCTCAATTGAACCACCCTCAACCCCCCGTCTCTCACTTGAACTTCCCTCGCCTCCCCGTCTCCCAGTAAATCCTCCCTCCTCCCCGTTGACAACGCCACCTTCGAACAACACGCCTAATCCACGTGCTATCCCAGTTAAGACTTATTACAATTCATCATCAGACTCGGACACAAGTCAAACACATACCCCTTTCTTCCGCTCTCACAACATGACCAAATCCGCCGTTGTTGAGCAGTCCGCTCCCAACAAACCACCGAAACTTTCCACCGGTGACATCACACCTCAGGTCGCGTGCGACTGGCAGAACACTTGTGAGACATACTTCTTACACAAAGCAGTCGACGAGGCCGATCAAGTGAAGATGATCGCATCCGGGATGGCAGACCCTCGCTTACGCACGTGGTACCTCACCCAACGGGCGACACTCAGCGCAGGGACATTCACGGAATATATGACTGCCTTCAGAAACGCTTGGCTCGATAGTCACTGGGCCATGAAGTTACGCAAAAAGGTCCTAGGTTCTCAACAAGGCACCCGCCCATTCTACGAGTGGGCTCTAGACCTCCAGAACCAAAACACTTTGCTATACGGTAACCCCTCGCATCTGTCAGACATCCAGCTCCGGAGTCAGCTCGAGGCTAACGTTTGCGACGAACTCACTATACGCGTTCTCAGAGCTAAGCTAGCTGCCAACCTTACTCTTAAAGAATGGATCGAGGAGGTGAAGCACCTCGACGACGAACGTCTCGAGGACCTGGCCTCCCACAGAAAGATCGCTGAGGAGTTACACAAATCGTCGAAACAGAACACATCTTCCGTCAACAAAACCTCATCCTCATCCTCAAAAAGTTACAACGCATCCTCGCCTCGCCTGGGAGCTCTAACGGAAGCTGAACACGCTTTGCTAATGAAACATAAAGGTTGTTTTAAGTGCAGGAAGTTCTACGTGTCGCATCAGTCAAAAGATTGCACCGATGGCGCGCCTGAAGCCTCTTCCTACAAGACGCTTACAGAGTCAGACGCCACGGCCGCCAAACCGAAGACCAAGACCATAGCAGCCGTTGGACCCGTAGGAGCCGTGATGCCGTCGTCTGTCCTCGACGACGGATCCGATTCCGAGGATGACATGTGCGTAGCCCCCTTCGAAACCGCCCACCTTATGTGGCCCTGTCACTTGACGGGCCCTTCCTCTACCTCTTCTGAACGCATTGAAGCATTGATTGACCATGGGAGTCATTTAGTTCTGATTGACGAGAACGTTGTAGAATGACTCGGACTACGCAGACGCAAACTGCATACAAAGATAGAAGCAAATTCTGCGTTTATGGATGTTACCTCTCCTTCTTTTTCCTTCTCCGAATATGTTCTATTGTCTCCTTCTTCCGTTAACCATGATTGGACTTCGCACAAAATACGCGCAATTATCGCACCGAACCTTACAGTTCCGCTCCTCCTCGGAGGGCCTTTCTTATCACATAATTGCCTTGTTATAGATCACGACTGCCGCACATGTATTGTCAAAGGCTCAAATTACGACCTGTTAAACCCCCCGACATACAAGCTGCACACAACAGTGCATATACCGACACACCACGAGCTACGTCGGATCCGCAAGAGTGTCGTTACCGAACTCAAGAGTGTGCTGAAGTCAAAACCTGACAACAACGACATCACACACGAAGCGCCGAATGTCGTTGGCTTGCTTCGAAAACGTATCGACACTCTGGCGTTCATAGAAACCAACAAAGAACACCTCGACCGGTTGGATAAGGAAATGCGTCGGAAATACGAGGATAGATTTCCCGATGATATCCCTCACATTGACCATCTTCCCACAGACATTGTACACCGCATAAGACTGAAGGACCCTAATACCATCATTCAGTGCAGGCGCTACAACACACCTCGCAAATATCGCGAAGCATGGGACACCTTACTCAACCAACATATTGAAGCTGGACGCCTGCGCCCCTCATCAAGTTCATTTGTTTCACCCGCATTCTTGATTCCAAAGAAAGACCCCACTGCTTTACCTCGCTGGGTGAACGACTACCGCGCTTTAAACGCGAATACGGTACCCGACAATCATCCCTTACCAAGAATCGACAAAATATTGCGCGATTGCGCAAAGGGTAAAATATTTGGCAAAATTGACATGACCAATTCTTTCTTCCAGACGCGTATACACCCTGACGACATCAAGTATACCGCTATCGACACTCCGAAAGGATTGCACGAGTGGACGGTTATGCCTCAAGGGGGAAGGAATGCTCCCGCAACACATCAACGTCGTATGTTCATAGCTCTACGTGGACTAATCGGCAAGATATGTCACGCCTATCTTGACGACATTATCATCTGGCCACAGACAGTCGCCGAACACGCCAAGAACGTTAAACTCGTATTGGACGCCTTATGAAAGGCAAGCCTGTTTTGCTCACCAAAGAAAACTTCTTTGTTCTGTACCGAGATTGACTTCCTTGGACATCGTATCTCTACTTCGGGCATCGAGGCAGATGCTTCAAAGGCAAAGCGTATCTTGGACTGGCCGGTACCTCAATCAACAGGCGATGTTCGCTCATTCTTAGGACTCGTCCGTTATCTCGACCAATTCCTCCCGAGTCTCGCAGACCATACCAGGATATTGACACCACTAACGACAAAAGCTTCCAAGTGCGAATGGCCCGGTTGGAACGCCAACCACCAGACGGCTTTCGATAACATCAAGCAGCTCGTCGTGGAACGCGATTGTCTCACAACAATCGACCATGATAATCTTGGAACTAACAAAATATTCGTCACCTGCGACACTAGTGACTGGCGTGTGGGCGCTATGTTAAGCGTCGGACCAATGCCTCAGACTGCGCGCCCCGTTGCGTTCGACTCCATGCAACTACGAGAAGCCCAACTCAACTATCCAGTACACGAGAAGGAGTTACTGGCGATCGTACGCGCATTGAAGAAATGGAGGATCGAACTACTCGGAACCCCCTTCACGGTATATACTGACCACAGGACACTCGAAAACTTCCTCACACAACGAGAACTCTCACGACGACAAGCTCGTTGGCAAGAGTTTTTTGGTCAATACGACTTCAACATTGAATATATTCGAGGCGAAGACAACACGGTGGCCGACGCACTTTCACGGCTACCACCAGACGACAAAGTCGTACCAACCTACGTGGAACAAACCTCCAACATGCCAGCGCAAGTCCCTGAACATATAGCCCCCATCGCACTCGTACTATCCATCACCCCCGACGCATCGTTATACAACGACATCAAATCGGGTTACCTCGAAGACTCATGGTGCGTGAAACTACAAAAATTAGTTGGCTCACTTCCAGGATTACAACAACGAGATGAACTTCTATACCTCAACGAACGTCTCGTGATACCTCGCAAGACCCATCTACGAGAGACTATCTTTCATCTCGCACACGATAGCTTGGGACATTTCGGCACTGACAAGTCCTACGCAACGATACGGGAATCATATTATTGGCCAAACATGCGCAGAGACCTCGAAGAAAGCTATGTACCAGCTTGCACAGAATGCGCATGCAACAAGAGTCGTACTACAAAACCTACAGGACCCCTACACCCTCTCCCTGTTCCCGACCATCAAGGCGATTCCGTCGCTATCGACTTCATCGGACCATTACCACAAGAACTAGGGTTTGACGGAATCATGACGATCACTGATCATCTGGGCGCAGATGTTCGCCTCGTACCGTGCCACATGAACATGAACGCGCGAGAGGTAGTGAACCTCTTCTTCGACCATTGGTATTGCGAAAACGGTCTACCCTTAAGTATTGTTTCAGACAGAGACAAGTTATTCACCAGCAAATTTTGGAAGGCATTACATCGACTTACCGGGGTAAAACTTAAAATGTCAACTGCTTACCATCCACAGACCGACGGTGTGAGCGAGCGAATGAACAAAACCGTCGACCAGGCTCTGCGATACTTTGTTGACCGCCACCAGACAGGATGGGTCGCTGCTCTACCGCGTGTAAGATTCAATATCATGTCTACAAAGAATGCCTCCACGGGATACGCACCTTTTCACCTCCACATTGGGCGTACACCATGCCTAATTCCTCCACTTACGCCTGACACCATCAAAGACACACGTAACACCTTCCCAAACGAGGTCGCAAGTGCACTTGACGCAATTGTCTCCTTGAAGACCGATGTCGCTGATGCGCACGACGTGCTACTAGCATCCCGCATCGCCCAAGCGAATTCTGCAAACACACATCGAGGGGATGAACTGAAATTCAATATAGGTGATCTCGTATACTTATCGACAGCTCACCGACGACGAGAATATCTCAACGGCGACAACAAACGTGTGGGCAAATTCATGCCAAGATTTGACGGTCCTTATACTATCGTATCTGCTAACCCTGAGTCATCCACTTATACGCTTGACTTACCACAACATACTAACGTTCACCCTACATTTCATGTATCCGAGCTCAAACGTCACGTTCCCAACAACGCGGATCTCTTCCCCTCACGCGAACTTCAGCGACCTGGACCGGTTGTGACGCAAACAGGCACAGAGGTGTGGGAAATAGACCGCATATTAGATTGCAGAACACGAGGCCGTGGTCGCCAATACCTCGTTCGTTGGCGCGGTTATGGCCCTGAAGCAGACGTCTGGGTAGCGGGCAGAGAGCTTAACGGAACCGACATACTCACATCATACTTGCAAAACGCAACATCGAACATCACTGACGAAGACCTGACTGAAGAAGACCAGCCGCATGACGCACACATGGCTGAAGAAGAAAAGCTGCTTGATGCGCACCTGACTGAAGAAGAAAAGCCGCTTGACCATCACCGAAATTCCTGAAGCTAGATAAGGGCAGGTCAGCACAGGTCTAGACATGGAAGGTCACAAAAGGCGTACCAGACACGTCAGCAAGCAGAAGGTGGAGGAGTGGTCTATCAGAACAGAGCTAGAAGCAGGATTGTTGCTCAGCACACCAATGTTGGGTAGTTGTATTGGACCTTAGCAGAATGTTTGACCTTAGGGGTTCTGATTCGTTCTGATCCGATGTTAAGAGCTGATAAGACATTGTCATTGCACTAAGGTATTACATGGTACAAGCAGTCATATGGGTACATCTAATCATGGTTCAGACATGAATTGCATCGAGGACGAAAAATATGAGTGAGGAACAAGCGATGACAGCATGCAGATAACGAGACAGCGAATGAATCCAGCCATGAGAGCAGAAATGAATTGTAAAACGGTGGGTAAACTTTGGGAATCAGAGCATTAATGAGTAGCGTCAGAAAGTGGATTACAGCTGAAGACGTGCATTAGATTAAATCATCGTTTTGAAATTAGAGGATGGGACTCGCATTCATTTCCTTGTTTTCCTTTTCTTTGGCGCAGCTTGAGTTGCCTTCGCCTTGGAGGCAGCGGCAGGTTTGGCACCTTTGCGTGGTGATCTCCGAACCTGTTGCTCCTCGTCAGGCTCACCTTCAGACACAGCTGGACTTTCGACCCTCCTCCTCTTTGATGTAGAGGTCTTTGCCTTAGAGGCAGTGGCGCTGCTGGCAGCGGCCTTGGAACTTTTGCGTGGCGATGTGCGAGGCTGAAACTCGTGTTCCTCATCCGACATGTTTTGCGTCAGCGGGCTTTCGAATTCCACTGCCTTCGGTTTCTTGCGAGGAGGCGGCGAGGTGGGTTGCAGTGCTGTATCTGCATCAGATCTAGTAGGAGGTGGTGTAATTGGTGGAGAAGGAGATCTACGAGGTGGAGTGGGTGATCGAGTAGGTGTTTGATGTACAGGAAGCGATGGACGTTGGGCGCCGGCACTGTGTGGTTGAACATGAGGGGGGGTAATAGATGCAGACGACCTTGACATGTTAGCTGAACGCAGTGCAGATTGCTTTCGCATCACCGCAATATCGTCATCATCATCATCCATATCTCCAGAACCAGAAGCAGTCGTTGTTGTAAGCGCAGCTGCACGACCAGCTTTATCTTTGAATACTTTCCTAAATCAAACAATCATAATCAGATACTGTACATATGTACGCAAACTTGATACATACAAGTTATAATGTTGCAGAATTGCTGCAGCCCATGCTTCGTCTGGAGGGTTACGAATGACATCTATGATCCGGTAGTAAAATTTCCGGTATGAGAAGGCACCATCATTCTCGGACCATTTGTCGCAAGAAGATATAGAGGACTGTGCCTATATGAGACGTCAGTCACTATTCGCTCGTCAAACCCAAACTCACCTGTACAGCCCCATAGGCAATGTGTTCAGCTTCAAAAGACATCATCCCGTGGAGCGAAGCGTTGCAAGTATTCGAGATATGAAAATCATTGCCTGCGAGTGCAGATGAAGGACCTGTCAGGATATGCTTCAAGACCTTGAATGGAAAGTGTTAATTAGCAACACCAATACGCAAATTGAAAGAGGAAAACATTACACGTTCGACAATGTAACCTTCGAAAAGGCCGTCCTGCATGTTCTGTTGGTCGAAAGATTCACCAGCGACTTTACCCTTGTATAGAAGAGCAGGCCAGCCGCGGGCATCCATCTTAATCTCACCAAATTCAATCTTGTTTTTAGTCCTACAAAGCCGATGCGTTATTGATTAAATTTTTAAAAAAAAGACGAACTGCGAGGGCAACTTTTGATACTCCATAAGATGTTTGATGGGGCACAGCATGCGTGCAAGCTGAGGGTGGTTAAGGCCCATTTTTGCGCGAGACTCCTTGCTGTCAGGAAAGATGGCTGGCTCGAGACCGTTGGAGTCATAAGAAGCATAACGTGAGATGCTTTTCTTCAGGTGCGTGGCATCTTCAGATCGTACTTGGCCGATCATATACTGCATCTGAACAGCGATTATTAGTAAAATGTAACCCTGAATATATGCATACATACATTGTCGAGAATATCTTTGAGTTCGGCTGCCCTTTTCTTACCTCCTTTGACAAGTTCAAGGAGGTAGGGCACCCCAGAAAGAATCTTCTTATAGGTACGAAGTAGCTGATCTTGCGCATCGTTGGATCTAGTGCACAGTCAATATATAATATACTCGTACACAAAAGAGATGACTTACATATTAGCGAGGATTGCATTGCGTGCGCTGTGCTCATCATCTGACACATCAGAGTCCTCTACATCAGTGCTGCGCGCAATCTCGACCAATGGCGCAATGCAGGAAAACATCTTTTAGTATACAAAACAGATCTATTCCTCGAGGGATCCAACTGAGTGAACTGAAGACATTGCTCGCTGAGGCTTTGTATCTTTCCTATACACAGTGAAAACACGTGTCAATGGTCAGTAAAGTGAATATATGCGCTGAAAAACACTTCACTTACGAATTCGGGTGTTTTGTAACCCTAGTTTTGGTCTCATCATCACGATCCGACGACTTTCGCTTACGTTTTCCATTTTTAAGGCGCTGGGTGCTTGGAGGAGAGTTCTCCATCTCTTCTTGAGGGCTCGCGGAAGATTCACGTGATGACAGTGGAAAGGATATTGATTCTAGGCTTGCAGAGGAGGAACGGCGACGATGACGCGTCATGATGGTGGTAGAGATTGGATGAGAACGACGCGCTGATGATTGTTACCCCAGATACCCGATATTTGGTTCTGTTGACGTGTTACCCCAAACAATTAATTATCGTATACTAATATTAGTACAAGGGGGTGCAAGATAACATGAGAGCAATGTGAGAGCAAAAAAAATTAATCTAAGTTAAGTCTGCGGTAAAAAAAATCTAAGCTAAGTCTGCGGTAACTGGAGCAGGCAGAGCTCGCAAAACATCTAGACTGGCAATGGAATCGTTGTCTTCCACGTCCCTGCAATGGTGACGGCGGCGGGGTGGCCAAGCGATGCTGCCGTCGAATTTAGGTTTGAGTGGCGGGGGATTTTTGGGGATCCCCACCAAGCGCACTGGCTTTGCCTTGAAATTTGAGTTATTCCTGTAGATCAAATTTTGTTAGTGAACCGATCATGATCAAGCAAATATAAGAAGTCTTACCCGGAACTCTGGGACGTGAGTTTGAGGCCCGCAAGATCTTCTGTGATCTTGATGGTATCTGCCAAGAACTTAATCTTCTTGCTCTCGCGTTCACTCAATGGGGTTCTGTATATTGAGTTAGTAATGTATGTGTGAGAGGAAATCTAATAATACTCACCTTTTCCGTTTGGGTTTGCCTGGAATCAACAACTCCAGCCTCGCTATCTGTAGATTCCTCGATGCGGACCATCTTGACAGGATCTTTGAGACGAATAATCAGTTTCTAGATTAATGTTAGTAAGTGATATGAAAAGATCGAGATTACGTGCCAATGGGCCCGGATTCTCGGGGGTAAAGTTGATCTCATAAGTCGGCCAACCAGTTAGGAGGTTGTCAATATCCATGACAATGACATTGTCACGGATAATGACCTGGTCTGTACCATTGAGAAGGATTGAGTCGGCTGAATTAGACATGGTAGTGATAGACGCGTAATACTGGAAAATCTATGCGTGTTGATCGATAAGATCATCGGAAATTGCCGGCTGACATTAAATTTGATCCGTCAGTCACGTGATCTGTTGGAATCAAAATTTTCAAAGTTCTCGTTCTTGCTCCTCAGTTAGTACCATAGGGCGTCCGCTCATACCAGCCACCGATACACGCACTACGTGCAGCTCCGCATCATGCGGACACTTTCAGTTGCTTAGGCGCTGATCTGCAAACGTCCGCTGTTAACTTGAGAGGCTCGGTCCCTGAGCACCAGGGCGCCCTGGGAACACTCAATTTTTTAAGTTACTAACTTTACATTTATTCTAGCTCATACTCCTACTCGTTCCTTCCCCCTCTCCCTGCAAAGTCCGGTATGGCCGTTTTGCCCCGGGCTAAGTAGGGAGTAGGTCTTTTCCCCCAATAACAGAATCATGGCTCTGTTGATCTCAAAGTACGCTTTCATGCTCGTCGTTTTGCGGTTTCCCTAACTTCAGTTTTGCAGAAAACCATCCAAGGCCCAAAGCCTCGCCCACAACGCGCTGCTCGCACGTCCCCCACCACTAAGCCCAGCCTCCATCCCGATAACCCCGACGTCTTTCTCGCGCGTGAGATGCGGAGGAACGTCATAGCAGCTGGTGAGAAGCCTGAACGTATGCTCCTTCCTTCCCTCTACACACATACACATCTAACATCATCTCCCGACACGCGTCTGTGCTCCGGTAGCCTCCCTCTCGTCTATCGTGCTGTGCCATCGTGGTCCATCTGCGTACAACCTATCGTGGACCAGCTTGTCACCTCTATCTTGCCACGTGCCAATTTACTGGTTCACTTCTGGTTCACTGTACGCTACCAGGGCTGGAAATTCCTCCAATCATCATCGAGGTTCTCCCAATTCCTTCCGAGTCAAACATATCACAAATACAGAACGCAAATGCTGACCCCAACACAGTCAGACAGGCATTAATGCCCGAGCTTGTCTATATAGCAACCGTCGATTGTGTCTGCAGTTTGGCATCATCTGCACGCTCAATAGGTATATCTTGTCACGTACTGTATGCACCATAATAATTATATTTTTTCAAATGACTGGCATTGCAGTGTGATTTGAGATTCACTCCATGGTGAATCACCTCATGCCTCTGTTCAAAATTTGCCAGCATCTTGGAACGATCAGCACGCTACAATGCTGATAAAAAGTGAGCGGTTCCTGTTCTGAAGTCGTTTTCTTCATCATTGTCATCTGTCGTCAGCCCACATCTAACATCTTTTCATTATGGATGGTACAGTCAATTGCGTTGGCTGTGGTCGAGCCTTTAAGTCGCAGAGACAACTCTCCACGCATGCCTTGAAGTGCAAAAAGAACAAGGCACTGACCTTGGACGTTGTTTTTTCAAAACGGGACAAGAAACGAAAGTCTCAAGGACGAGACCCGCTCCGAGACATGAAGAAACCTCGTCAGCAGGTGGAAGAAGCTTTTGCTGAAGACCAGCTCGACTACGTGGATCTAAATCTTGAGGTAACCTTGTGTTTAATTTTCTTTATGTATTTGTGCTACTATTTTATTTCTAGGACATGAACATCGCTGGACCGTCTCGCCTGCCATCACCACCAGCAAGATCACCCACTCCACCCACGCAATTTCTCTCAAAGCGGTCAGGGCGTTCTATTCGAATGCCCCGGCGTTTTGTTGACTACCTTCCCGGTTCCTCAATTCCCCTGGCTCACATGCCAGTCAAGAAACCTTTGCGTCGTGCACCTCCTCAGCGGGAACCAACTCCGTCAGAGTCTTCTGACGAGGATCCAATTGAGCCGCCACCTGCAGATCCTTTCCAGACAGATCCAGATTCGATGGGCCTTTATCGGGTCTACCCAGCTCGTCCGACCTTCATCCCTCCCAACGATACTTCCCTCATCAATCTCACAGACGCGCCGACACTTGAGGGGCAACCTGCGACAGGCCTGGGCCCACTTGTGGCTACTACTGGACTCGCACCACCGGATGTAGATGATGAGCATCTATTTGATGCGTTCACCAATCCAACATGTGGATTGTTGATGTCCTGGCGCTATACTGGGACGAACGATAAGTCCGACGCTGAAATAAATCGGCTAGCTGGTATTCACCAGCACCCGCACTTCAGATCGAAGGATTTGAGTGGCTTTACTTGCGCTCGTGAAGCTAAATTATTAGATAAGTATTTGCGAGATACATCAAATCCTCTACGAGAAGAATTTGGTTGGCGCCAGTCTTCGGTCAAAATTCATCTGCCGAAAGAACGAATGAAATGGCAATCAGAGGAACATGCACCAGAGCTTGAAGTGCCAGGAGTTTACCACCGGTCACTCACATCAGTCATTCGGTCAACATTCGAGGACGACATCGCAAACACGTTTCACATGACTCCATACTCTCAGTATTGGAAGGTATCTGAGACAAAAACAGTACAAGTCTTCTCAGAATCATACTCGTCGCCAGCCATGCTCGATGCATATGCCGAGATAAATTCCCTTCCCCACGCACCAGATGATGATCTTGAACATGTCTTGGCACCTCTTATGATGTGGTCCGATGCGACACACCTCACAAGTTTTGGGGACACCTCACTATGGCCGTTCTATTTATCCTTTGGTAATCAATCCAAGTACGCGTGAGGGAAGCCAACCTCCTTTGCAAGCCACCACGTCGCCTATATCCCGACAGTACGTTCTGTCATAATATAGATGTAACTACTGATTTGACGATCATATATACAGCTTCCAGATGATATCCAGGACATATATTGTAATATCTTCGGTGAAGCAACGACAGACGAGGTCCACACCTTCTGTAAGCGCGAACTTATACAAGCGATTTGGAAGTTATTGCTTGACGAAGATTTCATGCGTGCCTATACGCATGGAATGGTTGTTCGTTGTGCTGACGGAATTACATGTTGCGTGTTTCCTCGGTTTTTCTCCTATTCCGCTGATTACCCTGAAAAGTGAGTGTTTGAAGCTTTCTTTCATTTGTTTTCACTCACTCAGAGTTTGTTATAGAGTCCTTCTGGCGAGTATCAAATTCCTCGGGCAGTGTCTGTGCCCACGCTGCCTTGTCAAAAAATGCGATGTGCCAAAGATGGGTACCAAGCTTGATATGAAGTGCCGAGAAACCAAACAGCGCGTGGACAATGAACACCACCGTCGAGATATTGAGAATGCCCGAAAGCTCATTTTTGAGCTTGGTGTTCCTGTTGATGGAGCTCGCATCAAAGCAATTCTTGGTGACAAGTCTTATGTCCCTATTCGAGTAAGCTCCGTCATAAACTAAACTACACTGTTTAATGCTTAACACATCTATGCAGAATGCTTTCTCAGAACGACTTGGAAAATTCGGATTCAACATGTTCATTCTGTTCGTTGTTGACCTGCTACACGAATTTGAATTAGGTGTGTGGAAGGCCATTTTTACCCACCTATTGCGCATCCTCTACGCCCAAGGTGGTGGCGCTATCCAAAAGCTGAATAAATGGTGAGTGATCACGTCAAGAAAATTTCAACAGTTTGACGCCTTAAAGTTACCGGGCTGTTCCGACATTCGGACGTGGCACTATCCGACGTTTTCATAAGAATGCCTCAGCGATGAAGAGATTGGCAAGCCGAGACTTCGAGGACCTCCTTCAGGTAATGTTTTTTGATGTATGTGGGTCGTACGTACATCTGCTAATGCTCTTGAGTTTCAGTGCGCTCTGCCAGTATTCGAAAATCTCCTCCCCAAGCCCCACAATTCAATGGTCTTGAATCTGCTCTTTGATTTGGCAAGCTGGCATGCGTTCGCGAAACTACGCTTGCACACAGACGACACACTCTCCCTCTTCGACAGTGCTACAGTCATTCTTGGACAGACAGTCCGGGAATTCAGCAAGACGACATGTAAGCACTTTCATACTACTGAGCTCCCGCAGGAGCACGCCACTCGAGGACGACGCGAAGCCGCTTTGAGCGCAAAGCAGGTTGAATCGTCCAAGGGAAAGGAAAGGACCTCCGGCAAAAAGGTAAAAAATTGAATCTTCATACGTATAAATACCATGCGCTCGGGGACTACCCAAATACAATCCAGCGCATGGGGACAACTGACAACTACACAATGCAAGCGGTGAGTACACAACTTAATTTTTAAAATCAACACTTGATGCTCTAACAGGGTGAGTTGGAGCATTGACGTTCCAAATGGTGGTACCCGAGGACGCCCAAGAACAGAAACACGTTGCTGAAAAATATGGCCGTTCAAGAGGCACGGTCTCGTATTTTCCTCAAGATTAATTCTCAAGTCAAGCGCACCCTCACTACACAATCTACACTCAGGAATACACGCCGTCGCCAGCGGACATCTCCCTCCGACCATTATCATATTGCAAAGAATCCAAGGGCTTCATTCGACCTCACCTCCTGGTTGACCGATATTGAAGATGATGATCCTGCGAAGACGGTCGGTTTTCTTTTTCTCTGACTATATCATATATACTAAAGGCATGCTCATCAGAACTTTATTCCCCGTTTGAAGGACCACCTACTTGCACGGCTTCGTGGCCTTGACTACTCGGGCGACGAACACGCCTTCTCAGATGCTGAGCGAGACCTTATTATTTTCGCTAACAACAAGGTACATGAGCACAGCATCCTTCGAGTAAACTACACGACATACGATCTCAGGAGAGAGCAAGACTGCATTAATCCTCAAACTCACGCCGATCTGATGGTGCTCTCGCATGAAAATGACGATGAACGTCACCCGTATTGGTATGCTCGTCTTATATGCATATTCCATGTCGACATTTGGTATTATGGCGAAGAGAATGCACCATTGACATCGAAGCGCATGGACGTCCTGTTTGTGCGCTGGTTTGGACGAGACATGTCTTTTAAGGGCGGGTTCTCAAGCAAACGCTTGCATCGCATCGGTTTCCTCAATTATGACTTCGACTCAGAGCGTGGCTGCCAGTGCTTTGGATTCATAGATCCTGACCAAGTTATTCGCGGTGTGCATCTAATCCCTGCATATGATCACGGTCGCACAGAGAAATACCTCGGGCCATCATTTGCTCGTTGTGAGGAAGAGGGGGATGAAGATTGGACATATTTTTATGTCAATATGTGTGTTTTATTTTTATATATTCTACATGACACCTTACGCTGACTCAAACTGACAGGTTCGTAGATCGTGACATGTTCATGCGATTCTGCGGTGGTGGTGTGGGTCATAAGGCGATGCGAGAGTGGGATGAGCTCTTGCTGTCTGATGGCGCACCCAATGTCATTGATGACGATATCATTGATTTAGACTTCGAGGGTGGAGAGGATGATCTAGAAGAGGGAGAGCCTGAAGAGGAGAATGATTCAGATGTAGAGGATGAAGACGAGCCTGAGGTAGACGATCCAGATGCAGTGATTGCAGACTCAGACGAGGAGCTTGATGATAATATATTTGCTCAAGAAGGATATGGCACACTTTAACTAGTTTGCTATATACATATCTACAGCTCGATACTTGAAAGCACTGCTCAATCTATGAACAAAATGGGTCGGCACTTGTATAGGCGAACACGAGGTCCGAACATATCTGGGAGACATGCAGATGATCTGAACTTATCTGAAGTGTATCATTCTGATGGCAACCTTACACGCTCACAGATTAACGACTGTGCGTCTCACAAACTTCTTGTTGTGCTGACAGAGTATGAACTTGACACGTCATCACCCATATGATTGTGGCGCGAGAACTTGTCCAAATAAGGCAACATCAGATTTCGAGAATTTTGGTGATGACGTGCCTCCTTGACCGAAGAAAACAAGCCGCATAATGCACCTCCTGCGATTGATGAAGACCGTAGACTGATAGCAATGTTTCGAAGATTGAGAGGGTGTAAGCTGATTGCTTACCATATGATTACTCTATCACATTCCACGTGACCTATCCCCTTATAGTCTGCGATTCTCGTACTATTATCGCGAGACCTGGGTCTCCTACCTACCATCACTTACTTATAAGTACATCATTCAAAGAACCCACAGTTTCGTCCTGTTATACTCGTTTGATCCGTTCAGTGTTCCTTGTCATCCTCCGGACAAGGTTCCAGGTACCTGCGAATCAAGTTGGTAAGATCATTATCATTACCATGCGACGGTGCAGGAGGTAGACTAGAGAGTATAAAAGTCAGTATGGTTAGCGACAAACCAAAGTCGTAACCAATACCGTGACAACTTCTCATCATGACGTCTGAAGAATTGTTCAAGTCTTTTGCTATCATTGGTGCAGGCCCTTCCGCCGGGATTCCTATCGTGAAGGTGACGCTTGTTATAATATTTTGCAGTTGACGTCCTCAACCGTCTCTCTTAGGCTTTCCTCGCCATTGGCGCCCCAATTGTCGCCATCGCCCGCCCGACCTCCACCAACGTCTCCACACTCCCAACCGATGATCCTAACCTGACGGTTGTGCGTGCAGACTATTCGTCTACATCTGAGATCTCCGCAATCCTTCGCGAGCACAAGGTAGACGTCCTCATTTCGACCGTTACAGTTGTTTTCGACCAGAACGTGTTCGCCGATGCTGCCAAGGAGGCAGGTGTAAAGCTCTTTGTACCCAGTGAGTTCGGGATAGCGCAAACACCCAAAGCCGGTCTAGGCTCTCAGAAGAGTGACTTCGCAGGCGAGTGATATTCATTGCACTTTGCTCCATGCACTCACCCTCCGTCTATAGTTTATGCAAAATCAATTGGATTGCCAACTCTCCGTGTCTTCGTAAGTAACAATTTCTTGGATTTTACTCTAAGCACTGAACGCGATACGTCGACTATTAGAACGGATTATTCTACGAATTCGTGCCCTGGCTCACCGCGCTCGCTGACACTGGCAAGTTTCACATCGTGGGCAAAGGTGAAACACCAGGGTCCTTCACTGCAGTGTCCGATGCTGCAGGATATGTGGCTCATATTCTCACTACTCAATCTCCATCTCGTCTATTTGATACCGAAATTCACATCGAGGGACAACGTGCGACGCTCTCGGAGATTGCTGCCTTATATAAAGGCAGTGTACCTGTGGTGCATTGCGATGCCCTTCCCACTGAAGGTGTGGCCAATGCGCACTTCCGTACGTTCTTCCAAAAATACGTTGAGATAGGGGGAGGGAGTTGCGGGTGGAATGCTATAACAGAGTCGGACGATCCTGAATCAGTGAGCAGGGATAACTCGCTGTGGGAGGGACACCGATGGTTGACTGTACAGGAAGTTCTTGGACTGTAATAATATGTAATTGTGTAGCTAATGCGTAGCTGGATCGGACTAGAGTAGTAGGATGAATGATAACGTGTAGGTAATACTAAGATCACTACGAGAGACTGCGCGAGATACTTGGGAGAGGGGCAGATAGAGCTTAAAGGCCTCATGCAAGTCAGATGACTGATCTGGCAGTTGCTGGAATCTGCGCTGAAGGCTCACAGCCGGGTTGGTGAGAGACGTGGATCGGCCAGCATGACCGGAGGGACATATAGCAAGTGCAATTCGGTGGAGTTCAATAGCCTTATCAAGGGATATATATATCACGGTGCTGAGCAGAAGGCAAGATTGTTGAAACACTCCGATCGAACCAGAATGACCGGGGGGACAGAGCGTAAGTGCAGCTCACTGGTGCTCAATTACCTCATCAAGGCCGGATGCGACACCACGGCGCTGGAATCTGGTGTGAATGTTGAGACCAAAATTGTCGAGACACATGTTTTGATCATGGTAACCGCGGGGACAGAGCGCAAGGCAGCTCGATGGAGCTCAGTGGCCTCATCAAGATCTGCTCGATTGAATGTGTCTTGATAATTAATAAGGTGGAGGCGCACGGAAACAACGTTCCCAGCTTTCCATACACGGACGTAGTACATCATGATGGAGGGTCGTCTGAGATCCGATTCGGAGTAGATGGAAATAACTCAGGAGTCGAGACGCGCTCGATGGCGGAGCCGGCGGCTCGGAAATGAAATACTGGGAAGTTGGTAAGGAGCATCAAAGTACGCGCAGCAGGCTGCGGCACATCGCCTTGTAACCTAGATAGGAGCAATGCGTTACATACCTCAGTGCAATGCATGCCTCGAGAGGAGCTGTACAATTACATAGGCCTAGAGAGAGGTTTCCGCTCACTAACCGTGGGGGTCGGGGATTTTATGTAAGTATAGTTAAATAAATCATCGACGCAAGACAAGATGTGCCCCCCCAACCTTCTACAGGCCACGAGCCTCAAGGCGACCGCGGAAGATCTTCTGGAACTGGGGGACGTAGTCAAAGTCCATGAGCGTATAGTGTTCCCCGGGTACGTCAATAAATAATGGCTCGCTGCGGCTGAAGGCAGTCCAGGGCTTAAGCTGGTTATTGATCCAGTCAACTTTGCTGCCGCGAAGGGGAATAGCGCAGAAAACATCGATTGCGGCTGAAGAGAGGTGTGACATGTCAGTAAGAGGCACTGAAGTCAGAAAATAAATGACTTACAAACTGAGCCTGATGGTTTGTAGTCCTTTCCACACTCAATGAGAGATTCGGCAGTGTCCACCCAGTGGTCGAGCTTCTCGACCGTCAGCTGTAGTTCGACGAGACGTTCGGGGGGCGACAACTTCCACACCACCTCGAACTGCTCCTTCCTCGTTAGCGGTCTCAGAGCAGGGACGAGATCAGTAGCATCATCCTTTGACACGAGACCGAGGAAGTACGACAAGTTGAGCATGCCGTCAGTCCAGCCGATCTCGCCCATGCGTCCGCCGATAACAGGAGGAATGTTGATGGGAGCGACAAACTTCACTTCTTCACCCATGGCCTCGAGCCGCTTGGCGACTTCAAACGCGACAACACCGCCGTAACTGTAGCCCGCGATGGCGTATGGTCCTGTCGTCTGGGTTCTCTTGACTGCTGCGGCATAGCAGGAAACCATCTCGTCCATGGAGGTGAAGAAGGGGTGGCCGGGCTCGAAGCCACGAGCACGGAGGGCGTAGAAGGGACGCTCATTCTGGAAATATCTGGCAAGATTGACGAAAATCAGAACCTCTCCAACACCAGGGTGAACGAAGAAGATGGGCGTCTTGTTTCCGGTCAGCTGGAGGGGAACAATGGGGTCGTACTCCTCAGTCTGGCTGCCCTTGGAGAGCAAGGCGTTGACATAGTTGGCCAGGCTCGAGACAAAGGGGTGCTTGATGATTTGCATGGTAGGGATCTCAGGTAGGTCAAAGTGCGCCTCTCCCTCGCGCTTGAGCCTGGAGATCATGTGTTAATGAAGATCATTTTACGGCGAGGACAGATACATTCACCTGATGACATCGATGGAAGTACCACCGAGTTCGAAGAAGTTGTCGCTCGCCGACACCTCGCTTTCCACGAGGTTGAAGATGCCAGCATATATTTTGGCAAGCGCCTTTTCCGTCGCGGTGGACGGGGCGACGAAGGTAGCGCCTCTTGCCTCGCTGAGAAGCTCTTCAGCGCGCGCGACGTGCTTTGCAAGCTGGCCTTGCTTGAAGAGATTGACAAGATACGCACGAGACAGTTTTCCCAGAGTGGTCTTCTCCATCTGATTCACAGGGATGGGAATGACGAATTGAGGTGGCAGGGTGATCATCTTCACACAGATATCCCGCAGGGCCCGGTGCGTGGCGAAGAGCTCCATGGAGGCATCTGCTCCGTCGAGGTCGAAAGATGGTGAGTAGAAAATGATGAATCCTTCGGTCTCCTGGCCGGGAGTGCGGTAGGGAGCAGCAGCGAGGAACGAGTGCGTGACCCCTTCAACCATCTGGAGGTTGGTTTCGAGCTCAGGGATACCATATGAGATACCATGGACGATGATGGTGTCCTTGATACGGCCGTTAAGGCGCATGACGCCATTCTCGATGATGCCAATATCGCCGGTGCGGTACCAGCCGCCCTCAACAAAGCTAGAGGACGTAGCCCCGACGTTGTTGTAGTAGCGTACGAACACCATCGGTCCGCGGATCTGAAGCTCGCCGCTCTGGCCGTCGGGGCGCAGGGTGGCGCCATCTGCGGGGTCTACGATGCGCATCTCGCAACCATTGATCGGACGTCCAAGATCAAGGAACTCGCGAGCAGGCTTAGTTGCGATGATATCCACAGGGTAGTTGTAAATGCATCCGGCGCTGCAAAGGCCCATCAGCTGAGATGGCGATATAATTAAAAGTATCTTTACCAAGTTTCTGTCATTCCAAACCCAGAGGCGATCAGAAAGGACACGGCGGAGGGGTTCTTACTAAACTTTCTCATGGTAGCAACAAAGGCTTGCGCGGTCTTGGAAACAGTAGCTTCACCTCCGCTGTTGATCCGTTTGATGGAGGACAGGTCCAAGCACCCGAAGAGGTCAGTGTGATGCTCTAGATCACGAGTAAGCTTGGAGAGCAGGAAGTTCGGGATGTATGCCAGTTCGATTGACTAAAAGTAGAACAATGAGAGAAACGTTAAGCTTTGGTTGAGAATTGACATACCCTTTCGTCGATCAGACGGAGCAGCCAAAGAGGGTCACCAAGGAGAGCAGATGCATGCACGTGGAGTTGCGAAGCACCATATAGCAGAGGTGTGATGTGGAATTCCAACGATCCCCCGACATGATCAAATCCGATCCCTGAATGTCATGAATAATCTCAAAAGAAAATTTAGATGATGTGCGCCTTACAGTTCAATATCTGAGATTCGGACGTCAGGCCGTAGTTCTGCCCCTGCGCACGGCATGCAGCAAGGATGGTACGATGCGTATGAACAACTGCCTTCGAGAACCCTGTTGACCCTGAGGTCAGGAACAGGATAGCATCGTCGTCCGGTTTAGGCTCATATGCAACCCAGTCGGCTGCAACGGTAAAATTTTCCCCCGAAGATTTTAATTCGGAGAGCAGATGAACTTCCAGACCAGGAATAGAGCTGATTTGCGCAACCCCAAACTCGCTGGTTAGCCAAGTTGCAGACCCAAACAAGTTTTTGATGTGGGCGATGTGGCCCTCCTTGTGCACCTGTAGGGCGCTTAGCAGAGGCTGCAAGCAGGGCAGATAACCGGCCAGCAGACACGCCCAGACAGCAGCCATGTTATCTTCGTGCTCCGTCAGGTACACGACAATAATTGAACCTCTGGGTTTGCCCCACTCGAGCATGGCCCGTGCAAGCTTGCGAACATCTTGGTTGAACGCGCTGAAGGTCTTTGTCTTAATGGAGGAATTATGTGCCGAGGAGGTTATGAAACCAAGTTCATGTAACGGATACCGGTAGACAGCTTGAGCAATGACATCATGAAGAGTACTGGGTGCGACAACGAAGTCGGTAGTGAGGCAGACTGCGACGGGTGCCATTGTCAGTTGTGTCCACTAGTAGAACGTCAAGTACTTACCGACTATCTTGGAAATACTTATATACTCGGGGCCAGTACACACAAAAAGACATTGACTTGTAAGGGAAGGGAGAATTCTCGCTGGCAAATGAATTCATCGGATTCTCCCCTCCTTGACATCGTCACGGTAGTGTTGTTGGCAGAACTCACACGAAGGGAGGGTGGCAGAACCTGACAGAACTCTAGAACATCCGTGACTCATGGAGATGTAAATTAGATCTGATAACAGTGTTTGAATTCTAAAGAACGAAAATTAACGTCCCTAAAAGTTAGATGGTGCACGCTAGAGGGCGCCACTGACGATCAACGTACACATAGTCTACATAGCCTAGAGTTTTGCCACCCCGGCAAAAAAAAACCGGCAGAACTGACCCCGAGTAGTTCTGCCCCCACCACTACTGGCTGACACAATAGCTCGGTAGTGGCTCGTCAGGTGAAATTTAAAATGACACAGCGTACATGAGTGGAGTATGGATTATGTTCAAATATCTCGTTCCAAACAAATTCCAAATACCTTGCGTACAGGCCCTGGATTTACCGTGCTTGTCCTCCGCGTTCGTACAGTTCGTCGATGCATGATTAGTAGGGTGCCTCCTGTATTGTCTCTGATGGTGATCTAATATTTGTTTTCAGATAGCCGTCCCCACCTTATCAGTGACAAGGTGGGGACGGTCATTCAATACCACGTCAGTGCCTCGTCAATGCCGCGTCACAGCCGTGGTGGTAAACCTCATCCACATCGGGGAAGTAGAGGCAATTTAAACTAACATAAAGAATGTCTGAGATTCGTGGAGTCCAATCGCTGGTGATCAAGTAGTCTTGAAGTAGAAGACTTGAGTGAGCTGTTGGAATGTTTACATGATGGAGCAGAAGAAAGCAAATATTCAGAAGATATAACAAAATGAGCCGTTTTGCTCAATAGTTCGGGGATCACGTGCGCCCGAATTACGTTGATTGACCATGATAGTCATCCCGCTCGATGTGCTAAATGTCTTACGCTTATCGTCGTTTGGTGTATGCTCGACCCCCATAGTTATGAAAGAAATTTTTATTTGAACACTACACCACACACGCGATACAAACTAACCGAGTGAATACGTCGGCGAAACCATGGGTGTCCAAGATCATCTCATTGAGTGACAAGTGTTTGCCACCAGGAGGAAACTCTTCAGCCTCATGCGACGAGCGAGGGCATCATTGATGCATTGGTAGCCTACTTGGTGTGGGAGGCCTGAATGACGGCGGAGTCGACAATCCAGACAGGTGGCAAAATATACCTGCAAGATAAGGGAAGTACTGCCACGCGTCCTTAGCCGGGCCAAGAAAAACACCATCTTACCCTATGTAGCGCTTCAAGTCATACTATTGTGCACCACTAACGCCGCCCACAAAGCTCGCAGCGCCATGTCCATGAGGAGAATGAAACAAAGGATTTGAAGGTGGCGGCAGAGATGAAGAAAGATGCTCTGTCAGCCACTATTGCCAATCATGGTGCCAGTGACGGTGGTGGCTTGATCGGATGTGGTCTCGATCTCGTCAGTGGTTGGCACGCCTTAGCGAACAGGTACGTAAGTGGTGGTGACAATGAGATACGGCGTACCAGCTTGTCCTAGCTCGTAGCAGTTTGGTTGACAGGCGTTTGGACTTTGAGCGTTATTTGGACCAAATCGACCGCGGCGTTGGACGGTTCTACTAATTAGGACATTGTGACGTGCACTGGACAGACACGTGTAAGTGGGCAGTTTGATGTGGCGCACCCAGTGGTCGGCATGCTTTGAAGTTTGAATTTGAATCAGGGTTCACAGGGCAGGATCCAATTGCTGCGTTTCATCAGAGTGCTGTCACGCCATGCATGCGGGAGTAGCATAATCTTCAAGTTTGTACTTTGAGCGTCATTGCCCTGATCCTGGAAAAGTTATGTTCCAAATTGAAGCGCCCGTATGTCAGTGAAATTAGCTAGCTCGTTGAATATAGAGGAAATGGCATTCCTGGGCACTCCTGTTACAGTCCTAGTCCCTGAATATATATGGGCATCACTCGCCTGTGGCGTTATGAGGCGCTATGCCACAAATCTCTGGGAGCGATAGTCGAGAGGTATAGGGAGCAGAATCCAATGGAGATATAAAGCCTTGAGGGTCGGACCTTAAGTCCAAGAACTGGTCATTGGAGCATATCTACCCCCCAACATACGATGACAGTGGGAAGCACGGGTTAAGTGTGAGACACCCTCATACATCATTTGGCACACGCGCGAGATGGGAGAACACAGGTGCGGACTCTAATACCTGTAATGCATGGAACAATGTCCTGAGCAAATGACCATGAGCCCTCAGGGATAATACTCAAAGACAGACCTTTGAGCGATGTGACAAGTCCGCGGCCTTAAGGGACCACGATAGATATAGATTATCAGTTTCAATGGTATCAATGAGCTGTGGGATCGATACTGATCAGACGCGCATCAACGAACTGTGCCTACCGTACAACCAATTATAACGTGCCTCCTGTTCGTGATTCATTGCAAGTTTATACGGCAGTAGGCGATGTAATGTTGAGATAGATCATTAATGTGTATTATGCAGGGTAGAAGGTTCACATGCACCACTGGCAATTCAATTATAACGTGTTTTACTGATTGGCGAGATATGCTAGGTGCACGCGGTTAAAGAACATGACACTTTCGCGCTACAATTGACAGTCAATATGCAGGCGGAACGAGATATACATGTGGAAGGATGCATACCTTGAGGTGGAAGCTCAGTCGGAATTTACTGCAAATTTCTGCACTTCGTCTAATGTGACAGAGTAGAGGCTCCATGCATTTTGGACCTTGGTGCCAGTCGTGGACAACTGAGAGATTAATACATAATCTTCTTTGAAATTTCGTCGATACGCCAGCCAGCTGCCGTTGCCGGCAGCGGTGGGGGACATACTATCCTGACCATGTCTGACATTCCTACCAATCTATCTTGTAATTGGTTGGTCGAAGAAGAAGATATGTGAATAAACACTGAACTGCAGGCCCCAGTTCAACTGTAGCCGGTGCACTGTAAGATGGCAAATTAATACCGGCGAGTGCCTGGACCATGGCACGTTCGCTTACTAACTTGTCTCCTGTGTGCTCGGAACCTGTTAGTACTTGGAGCAAGACGATAGTGGTCATACTCGCTTTGATATTGCAAAGCATCGAGACAGCCTTGGAGTCTTGGGCACTACGTTAGCACTCGGATCCGGAAGGCAACGAGGAGGCTTACTCGAGCACTAGGTGGGGACCGTGGGGTTGACGTTGAGCAACGCTCATACGCAGGGTTGAAGTCATCCTCATTGTTCAGTATATATACTACTTATGACATTCACATGGTGTATAGGATACAAATCTTAGGCCCACAGAAAACCGTTCTCGTTGTAACGTCGATTTACGTATGTAGTGATACCTCTTCAATTGAAAGGTGTCAGGTGTAATAACTTACCAATTTTTTGCAGCGTTGTGACTCGTACTAGTAAGTACTACGACCGGCCATCTGCGAAGTATATATCATATATCACCGCCAATGCCATACCAGTACTAGTAGAGGTCCGAGGATTACATCTTATCACATCTTATTCCGTGTTTCTCCGGAGAATGAGTACTGAGTCTCAATATTTTATTGCCTTTTTGGCTCTCGTTTCTCTTCCGATCGTAACAACTTGAATGTACTGCGCTCGCGATACAAACTCGTCACTGGATGAGATTGGCGGTAGTGTCAATATCAACACATTGTCCCTGGACCTAACGCCAAAATGTTGAAGCTACTGCCAGCTGCGCGTTATACCATGGCTACATAAAATCAAAAGCTATGCGGACTAGTGGCAGCCTATCCGAGATCAGTACTCAGTTTGCTGCGCACTGCGCAAAGTGGTTTCGGCGAATTTATGGCCTTTCACTTATGCAAGCGTCACTCATTGGAAATCTCTCCATCATGTCGACATAACGGTGTTTCCAGTGGGAGCACGATAAGTTTGTATTTCCTGATATAAGCGAACTCAATGATATACCCCCACTCAAAAGTCACATCCCTCAATAAAGGGTGGGATGCCAAGCATGTTATTCGAGACGAACCTGGTGTTCTGTAGAGTATGGCAAGTTGCTCTACGTCCTGCTAATCAACCTGCCCTACTAGATACAGAGCACTATGACAATGCGCTTAAGCTTGGGAATCCCCATCGATTGTCACTAGTACTTGCGACAGTATACAGCGAGAGGCGGTTGGCGAAAACAAACAAAACTCGACAACGCAGTAGCCGTTGAGCAGCTATTGTGGGCAAGGAGCTGCGAGAGTAAGAAGCGCTGACGCTGTTGTCAACTTGGCCGCTCACCTGAAGACGTTGGCACGTTGCTCCAATGAATCTAATCCCTTTTCGTGCCTCGACTTCCAATGGCACGCCTCGCATCACCCAGCAACGCTGTTGTGCAATCGAACACAGACACAATGCGAGGCTGGCTGCCAGCCAGCCACCCTTACAGTTCACTCTTCTCTTTCCTTCGGGATCGGAAAGCGCTTCGCCCATAGTACTACTTCGCACCGAATCTCCGGAGGATTCTCTTCCACCATGAGGGCCGATGGTTTTGGCTGTCGCCTCACCCAACTAGAGCCGTGTACAGTCGTAAACCTCATACCCACACACCGGAATTCACATGACCTGTGGTGGAGATGCACATCGTGCACTGTAATTCCGCACAGCAACCCTTCACGTATCTGAGGGCGCGATATTATAATTACCCAGTACAACAGAGATTAGTTAGGTAAGGAAAATGGAAAACAAGATAAAGTGGTAGATATAAATAATAATAGATCTGCCCAGATGACAACACAGCACATCACAACACACAATCGATAAGGATGAAGGCGTTCTCGAAGGGGCGCGGGTGCAGATGATAATCAGATGACATTGAGCTCTTCAAGATGATGGCGCAAAATGCCATCACGGACGCCGGCCAATACAGCCTGCGTCGCCTTCGTATCCTGTGTAAAACCAGTGTGAGCCCGGGATAAGAAATACTGTCAAACGAGCAACGCACAATAGCAGACGTCTCGTGACAGAAGAATGTCCGTGGTCTCGGGGACAATCGTTTCTATGAAGTCCCAATCAGTGCCTATTTCATATCGAAGCCCAAGATGCAACCTACGTGATAAGCTCGGAACTTCTCCTTAAAGTATTTTGTCACGTTTTCCACGTCGTTAGGTGTGCTTCCATAACTTGGCACGTAGGTTGCTACTTTGATCCCCGCCGCGAGCGTTTTCCGTAGAATGTCCATTTTGTTGAGGAACAGAATGATGTTCGCACGCGCGAGGAGGGGATTCGAGCAAACTTCCTTCCAGAGGTATATTGAGTCCTCTAGTCGGTTTACCTGTCGGTCTTCTTCGAGAACTTGATTGAATGACAGGGGCGCAAGGAAAATAATAGCTTGAACTACAGGTGATATCAATGACCGTGAGTTCAGATGTGTCGTCGAAACTTACCGTCATCGAAGTAGGGCACCCACTGGGGTCGCATACTTCTACTGCCACCGACATCGTAAATGTACCACTCTGAACCTGAGAGCACGGGTCAGGGGAATTGCGAAAGAAAGAGCAGGGTCACATACCATTATCTTGTAGGAAGCGATGTTCCTCTACACCAAATGTTCGTAATCTGGCCCGGACGATATCGACTATGACAGGATGTCAGGGCAAGGAACAGCACAAAACTCAGGGACGTAACAAACCTTCTGTAGGCTCGTAGTCCACTGTTGCGATTCTCGCTGTGTCGTTCAGAAAAAAACCAGGAGAATCTTCCAATCGAACCCCACGTCGCTTGAGTACTTCCCGAATGATCTCGTCCTCCCACAAGGAAATAATATCATTCTTGGACGCAGCAAGCACCAGAGTCGGATCATCCTTGCTTCGCGCATCACTCGTCATTGGGCGACGCTGACCAGTGGGAGGGCCCCGACGTTCCAGTGTAACTTTCTCCAAAACGGTTTTCCATCCGCTGCCGGCCCGTACACAGATCTCAGGTGTTCGTGAAGGGTCGTAGTGTTCTGGGAGCAATTGCCGCGTGAGATTTGTCTCCATGGACAACAGGGGGAGAAGGCGCATTCGTGTACGTCGGTGGTGATCTGAAAGCGATGATGATGTAGATCCGGTAGGGGACCGAGAACGTGGACCTGATATTTCTAGCTCATCCTCGACAATCGAGAGAAGCTTTTTCACGGAACTAAGATTGCCTGATATCAGATGCAAGAAGTCATTTGGGGCAGACGATGCTACTCACCCGATGAGATTAAGTTGTATGATGGTCTTCCATATAAGTGCTTCGCCATGGAAGTAGGTCGGACAAAACGCAAGCTGGAAATCTGTAGCAATACGTCAGATTCAAGAACTCAACTGAGATGCAAAATTACGCTCACTTCGTAACATTGTTGATTTCCCGGACTCAGCTTGTCCTGACGACAATGATGTTGATGTCAGTGCTGCCGTTAGAGAAGAACTATCAGGATAGGCATACCTAGTAGCAAGACCTTGATAGCCTTCTTCTTCTTGTCAAACAACTTCTTAGATTCCAGGATACCTTCATCTATTTCCCGAGAGACACGCTGAGCCTCCTGCTGGCGGGCGATGCGCTCTTGTTTCTCTTCGACGGTCTCGTTGGGAGGTGGTTTGAATATATTTGACCAAGCATCGTCTTGAACAGGTTTCAAGTTGATGGTAGAGAACCTGTCAAGAGAGGAACGAGAGTGCGATTTCGTTTGAGCCATGGAAGAAGAGAATGAAGAAAGAGAGCAAAGCGGTGTTGTTGGCCAGTACTGGACGCTGGCAAGCGCTACCCAATAAAAGCAAAGATCATTTGGGCTGCCAAGATCTAATCCAGATCGTTCCTTTTCGAGTGTCCGACAGCTTCTCGGAGTTCGCACCAAATGGGGAAGTCATGATGCGCCAACAACCAAATTTGTACCTCGATGAATAATTAGCGTTCCTAATCGATATTATATTGAACCCCGCGACTAATATTATGGGTAACTGTTCATGCGGACTTGCTGAAGCTGCAAGCCCATGAGTACTGAGAAAGCTCACTTTACGCATCAAGGAAGCCTCCGGAAGTTTCGGAAATTCCACCCGCGACCCTCCAAGGTCTTCTGACCTCTACTTAATTACGACATCAACTGACTGTCAGAGGGGTAAGCAATGTTCTGAGACACCACTCTTGCTCTGCGGCTGCCGAGCATGGCAGACGTCAACGTGATATCGCAAGTCGCTCCATGCCATTGACATAACGTTGGTAACGTAACTTACCCGACAATGAACGTTAATGAACATTGACAATGTTGCATGGTGGTTAGTTTCCACCGGCTCATGCCGGCGCACAGTATTGAAGCCTACGTTGAGCCGCACTAACGCTGACAGGTTATCTGTTACGTGGCTTGTGACTCATCAGCCAATCTGGTGCCAGTAGTTTGCTCGACGCGTTCCACAATCAGGGTAGACGTGGCGAAGGAAGAGTCTATTGGCAGCTCGTTACGTGAGAACGTACCCCCCTCCTTCAGGCTTTATTCAACGGTCCGAGCACAGACCTGGGCATCATCATCCCAATCTGCGGAAGAACAATGGTCAGTTGAGCTGTCAGTGTTCATCAGAATGCCGACATAACATCACGTACCACATAATTTGGCATGTCCACCTAATAAGAGTGAGCATTTCAACTCAATGACCAGCGCGCCCACATACCACTTCATGCATCCTCAGATCTCCCGCGACGCTACACAACATATACGCTTCCACCCTATCCAACCCATAATCCGCAACCAGAAAATCAATCATGTTCCTCACAGCTGATCTTGTCGCCTCCCTGATATCTAGCCGGCAAAACAAAAGAGCCGCATCAGTATTGATCATTTCATATTATTATCGTCAAAAGTATGTTTCATACCCGAGTCGATGCCGGTAGTACAATAATATTCCTCCTCCGGCTTGGTATCAGTAACCGTGCTGAAATGTGGTGTCTTGGTGTATGGCTTATCTTTCCTCACTGATAGCCGCACTGTGACTTTCATTGGTGTCTCGATTGCCGTTCCTACAAGGCAGCATGCAGATCGAGGTCAAATTTCTGATCGGGCTTATGTTAAGGCCGATCTAACATACCGCATACTTCTGTTGACGTAACACAGTTTTACCCCGGATCAGTAAGTCATGTTTCGCACGGGGCACCGCCGGCTCCGGCACGCACCTCCGTCCCCCTGTGCGGCATGGCCATCCTGAGTATGACATGATAACAACTTTGTAAGCAAATCATCGCGTCAATATTTACGAGAACTCTCACCCCAATGCTAAACAATGCTCCTTCCACTTCAACTGGAAGAAACAGCGTCGAACCCACCGTAACATGCTTCGTATCGATATTGCCTCCCGTGTGATACGGCGGAATAGTAGAAAAAGCGCCCTTCTTCTTCTGCACCACCCCCATCTCCCCGGCAAACGGCCTCAATGGTACCTTTATACCCTTTTTCTCATCAAACCACGCAAACCCCTCTGGCTCCAGTTTCCAGATCTTGAGCGCTGGGTCTGGGAACTCATCCGCAAGCAGTCCGAATCCCGGGAACAGCGCCGTCCATCCCCATTCGGGATTCTCGATGCGCAGAACGTCCACCTGGAGTGTGTCACCCGGCTGTGCACCATCCACGAATACGGGCCCGTTCACTTGATCTAATGCTGCCAAGTTCATCGTTCCTAGAGTTACGAGCGTCGACTCTGCAGTCACCTGTCCGTTCGATGCGTCAAGGCAATCAAAGGTGACTTCATCGCCTGATTTGACATGCAATGCAGGGGGGATGCTACGCGGGATCATCGGGTTAGCGTTTATGCAACGATGTACGTGATATAGTGTTTTTTAATACCTATTGTCCCAAGCGAGGTTAGCACATTCGCGTCTTACAGAATGAATCGACATGGTTGTGGTTATAGCTCAGTAGATAGATAGGTTGAGAATTTCAATCACAACAACCACAAAATCAAAGCACAAGTGTATTCGCACGTACTATATATACGACCCCAAGTCAAGGATACGTGTGTAGATCCGCATGTCACAATCAGATAAGTCATGATAGTGGTGGTCATGGGGTAACCGAAGTCAAGCTTGAGAGACCATGCCAAACCAGGCACGTCGAAGGTGGACACCGGCAAGCTATGCGCCAGGTCCAAACGCAATCCAATCGATTGTGCGTGGTAATGAATCATACCTTGCAAAGCAGGTCAGGTCTGACACATGCCGCATCGTCGGTCGTCCGTGCGGACAGTTCCACGGCTGATCCATAGTGCTCATGTGCTGTACGATCTGCGACATAGTCCAGGTCAAGCAGATGCTGGTAAGTTGTGTTGCAGGGCATACCGAAGTCATCCCGTTCGCAGTCAATGCTCTCCCGATCATGACGCTTTTACGACACGCCCGCATAGCAAACATGGCTCGCGCCTTGGAACACCTTACCATTGTTCCCACGGGACGGTCATGCATGAGATGGATAAGCTCCTCAAGATCTGCACGTGGTCATTAGCATAGACCCTTGATTAACACGGCATCACACCATACCTTTCATATCGAAAACAGTGTCCTTGCTCATTGGCTGTGCTACAAGATGCAACCCGCCCTCGTCGTCGTCATCGTCACCGCCTTGACGGACAACTTCGAAACCATTCCGCTTCAGAACATCCATGTTTTCTACTGCTAGAATCTCATCTGCAGCCGTCAACTCCAGAGGCTCAGGTCTTTAACGTGCCTTAGTCAGTTGTTCCATTGTGCCAGTGCACATCACCCACCTAAAAAGCCTCTGGGATTCAATAACAGTCGTCTGCTGGAGCGTCTCAAAGTTATACTTCTCATCCGCTGCATGTTGATCAATCACAAACAGATCGTCCAGCCCTTCCTCATATTTCTGCCAGCGAGTGACAATAAAGCCCAAGTTAAACTGACCGACCACTTGCATCTTGTTAAAGTCCGTCTTCGAAATGATCCGGGAAAGAGCAGCAGAAGCCTTGGCATTATCCTCCGCGTTTTCCACGTTAGCCGTGTCCAGTGCATGGCGGACTCGGGAAGCTGTGCTGGAGAGCTCTGAAGGAGCGGGCTTAGCCCGCTCGAGATGCAGCCACGTGTGGCGGATCTTATTGAGATCACAGCGTAATGTTATCGGCGGGAGATGGTCCTTTGGAGAGTGAGTAGTTGATGCATTCACCTCGGCGTCGACTAGAGTCATACTGACGTCATCTCCTGTGAGATCAATGGTGTCAGAAATATCTTGATCTGTCGCTGCAACCTGAGAGTCTAGTTCCGGGGCTGGGTGTTCCTCATGTACCCGAGGGAGGCGGGCGGGTCCCGGGTCCTCAATAGCCATAGCATCGTCGGGTAAAACAAGAGTCTCTTGTGACGTTATGCTGGTACGGCTCGAGATCCGTCTTGGTTTGGTCTTGGAAGTTACGTTCACCACTTCTTCGTCTTCCATCAACTGGTCTTGCTCTTCAGCACTATCGATCTCCTCGGATAAACTCCGTCGGGCATCCATGTCTACTGTGTTAAGACGGTCTTCAATCCGATCCCCAGAAGTCTCGGCTGCCTTGCCTCCAGCCCTCGCATACTGACTCAGTGTAAACCTAAAACTCGCCCTTCCATCCTGTTCGGCCAGACGTAATCTCTTCCTCGGTCCATCATCTTGAAGATCGCCATGCCCAGACCGTCCTCGGTTCCACAAAGCGCCCTTGGTGCTTAAAATAGTCTGTACGGAGGGCGCTTGACTCACGGGCCGTTTTCTCGATTCGTTGAGCGCACGTGACGCACGTATGCGATCAGTAGCACTAACAACAACTTGCTCGCGGGAAGACTCGTCCTCCTGTTGGGATCCGTGATTTTCGGCTAAACGAGTAGCTTGGCCGTTGTCTCCGCCCTCTTCGACATCGGGATCAGGAAAGAACAATGGCTGTGGCGCTGGGCCGATCTTGTCGGGTTGTGTAGATGGTGACTCTATTGCTGTCCGGCCTGTTTCACTGTGTGATGGCGCATCCGGCTCGGGTTCAAGAAGTAAGTGAGGGGCGCCGATCGTGATGGGCTCATCTCTACGGTCCCTTTCTGCCGGTTGGTCTTGTTCTGGTTGTGGATTGATGTCAGCCGTATGGGCAGAACGACTAGTGGCTCTCGTGTGTTTTGTATGGGTGAGTGGGGCTTTGGGCGTAAATGATGGGTGCAGAGTCGGTTGCTGTAATGACTGAGCGCCAACATCAAATGTCGACCGAGACGAAGCAAAAGCCTCTTCCAAAGCTGCCTTTGACAATCATGAGAAAAACAAATATAGAGATAAACCTCGTGTGTACCTTCAAAGCTTGAATTAGATTTTGCTCGCTGTGGAGAAAGATGGTGCGTTTATCGGGACTGACGTTGACGTCGCAAGCCTCTGCCTCCCAGTCAATATGAGCTGTACCGCGGGGGTGAAAGACTCACGAGTGGGTAAAATGAAGTCTGCTATGATAAAGGGGGACTGGCCAACGTTAAATGATCTGTATACCTCATTGAATGCTTTCTGGATCTGGGAGTATTCTCAATCAGATGTGGATGCCAATGGAAACGGTTGCACTACCTTGCCAGGGTTACAGGGGCGTCCGTTGACAAAGAAAAATTGACGATCACTTCCTGTGCGGCCTGTGCCTACAGCAAACTTGGAGATCAGTCCACGGACTTTTACTGTGGTAACGCTGGCACTGACAGTAAGCTGTATTCAGTGCCGTGGTGGCTGAAAAGAGATAAAAAGGTATCACCTCTCCTGGTCAAGACGCCGTAGAACAGTTTTCTCCGTTAGGACATCAAATGACAGATCGAGGTCGACTACGTTGTCAAGCCCCTTTGACCCCCACAATGCTGTGACTGACGCTTTGATGGAGGGCGACCCGTCGGTTTTGAGCTGTATGGTTTTGCGGCTAGTGGAGCAATGAGCATCTCGGCGGGCACAGGTTAGCAAAAAACGTACCCTCCCTCGGGCTGATTGCTCACAGCCAGTCGCACACCTCTAATCTCGGTTGCGCAAGGGACCAACGCGTATGCATACAGCAAATTTAGCGCCTTGCCGAACTCCCTCTTCGCATTTCTTTCGAGCTCCTTACGTCGCACTGGCAAGGGTTTGAAGAGAGAAGATACAGCAACTGTAGTTCCCCGCTGCACACGCCACCATTATGCTAGGAAAGATGTCGGGGAGTCTTACATACCTGTCTTGCGACCTTGGAGTTGGAATTCTTAAGTCTGCCGTTCCGGTCCATCTCAAGTATGGTACCCATCGGGGCCTCGTTAACGGTAGCAGTCGTGAGGGTGACTCCATCACTCAGAGCACACAGTGAGGACAAGGCTTCACCGCGAAAACCAAAGGTTAAGACGGTTGAGAGGTCCTCAAACGCAGCAAGTTTGGATGTGTGGTGTTTCAAGGCTGAGCGACAATGAAGTGACGGCATACAGACCAAACGATGAGGCTTACCGACACTGTCATAATCCTTTGGGGCGATGCCGCATCCATTATCAATAACTTCGATGGACTTGAGCCCGTAGTTAAGAAACCGGACCTCTTCTAGAAGTTAGCTGCGCGCACAGGCATCAATTGACGACGTAGCGCACCGATATTTGTAGCACGGGCGTCAAGACTAGTTTTCGACAAGTTCTTTCACTGCTGTCTGTAGGTCGATGACTACTTGGCCAGCAGTGATCCTATGCACAGAGTGACTGTCGATTGCTCTGATAGAACCTGGACTCGATGCTGTAGGATCAAGGGAATCCTCCACCATGCTACTACAGCAGTATACTGATGTGGCTTGGAACTAACTTGATAGCGCGGAATGCCGGGAGCTCTTGAGAAAACAAGTTAAGAATCAAGAGCCGCCCTTGCCAACTCACCACTGATAGGAGGTCAAGTGTTCAGTTTGACGCCTTTATTGTTACCCAATTTGGCCCTTGTGGGCGTATATAGATGATGCCCATTGTCTCTGAAGAGCTACTTGAGCGAAAGGCCACCAATTTGGATCCAACGACGTTCACTCATTCGTGCTACTAAATCAGCGTGGACAATTGTTAACGACCTCGACTTGGACTCGATTCCGACGGCCAGCCTGGTTCATACTTAGTAGTACTGCGTCCGAGGCTTCCCCTTTCCAAGTGGCTCTCGGCAATACCGTGTGGGACTCACACGAGGCTAAGGCGTGTTGGTGAGTAACTGTGGTACCTAGCCACACAGGTTTATTTCTCCGCCGAACTTCACCGAAACTGATCATTTTTAGCAGTGCTGCTTACACCAGACCAGACAGTTTCGAAGGTATGTAAAGCTGTCCGTTTCTTCAAGCGGACTATAACCGGTGGTTGACAAAAGGATCTACGTTCAAAGCGGATTCACCCATCCTTGAAAAGGAGCTTCAGGTGACAAACACGAGGCTCGATTCACCCCGTAGAGCACACACTCATGTCCTCATCCCCGCCGTCACATAACGAAGTCCAACTCTCAGAAGAGTTCCTCATCACCCTCCTCAATGAACTCTCCATACTCACCTTTCAAGAGTTCGGTTGCCAGATCCGCCTATTTATCCATGGTGGCGCAGTGATGATTCTACACCCAAACCTCTCCACATCCAGTTCTCGACGAACTACCAGAGATATTGACTATATTCGCCGTGCATTCGGGCATGAGTGGCGGAAGCGAGGGGTTTATGACTGCTGAAGAGCGTTTGCAGCGTTGCATTAACGCCGTTGCCGCCAAGTTTCGCATTGGGTATGTGAATGCTTATCTCACACAAGCTTATATCGACGCATGTGCATCATAGCACCGACTGGATGAACGCAGACCCCGATGTCGCCCTCCCATTCGCCCACAAGTGAGTCGTTCTACAATGGCCCTCCACATATCTCACGATCCTCCTTCAGCACACAAGGGCAGTTATACGACCCCATCTACCATGACTCCAAGCAGGCGAACAACATTGATATGAACACTGTCTATAAATCGCACGGTCTCGTTGTCATCAGCGTCACCATGTTTTGGGGTGTTGCCCTCAAGCTCGTACGCTACAAGAAAGATGACCCTACTGACATCGTGGCCATGCTGCGCCACGGCACGAAACTCAATGGTGTCCAGTGGACGCCCCGCATCATGGAGACATGGATCAAGACCTTGTGCTGGCCCATGGGTTACAACACCTACAAACCCCAGCAAGCGGAGGAACTTCGAAACCGTATCCACGATGCAGTGCACCATTTACAAACGTCACTTAAAAATTCACCAGAGGAGTCATCCCACATGGCGCTTATCACATCAACCACGCGCTCTCCTCCCGTGCACACGATGTCGAGCAGCTTAACACCACACCCGTTCTCACAACCGCCGTCGGTATCGTCGGTGTCCTCGTTCTCTCCTCCCGTGCTCTCCTCATTGCACACGATGTCGAGCAGCTTAGCACCACATCCGTTCTCAGAACCGCATCGGCATCTTCACTGCATTCTCTTTACATGTTATCCCACAACGTGTCACCTCCCGCATTCATGGGGGAGCGCACGCGCCGGTCATCAACAAACTCTTCACGACATCAAACCTTCTCACCCCCTATGCCATTGGCATTCACCTCATCCCAATCATCGCATACTATCTCTCACCCGCCCTCGCATTCTCACGCACCCTCACACTCTCATCCGACCTCGCATTCTAACCAGCCCTTGCATTCACACTCGCATTCACAAAGTCCTTTCCGCATGCCGGAGCCATGGGCAACGCCTCTGCCAGTGCTCTTTCAGCCCATGCCCTCCACTGCCTTCTGAATGGACCAGCATAAGTACCTAGACTCCAACGGAACCCAAATTTGTGTCCCTTGTACCAAGTACCACGCAAGTCATACATCCGCACTTTATTAGTTCTATACGTCATCCTTTAAGTTTTAAATGCTTTCTTGTCCAAAAACTTCGTTCTTCGATATTGCTATCTATACTTTCATATGTTTGAATTGATATGTACGATATTGTATTTCACTCTGTAGCTAAGGTAGCTTAGGTAGTTGCAAATCCGGTCGTTGACGACGTTCGCTTAGCTAGTCTGGCGCCTGTGACGATAAGGGAGAACATGTTAATACGTTTTTGATCACGCATGTAGGAGTACTTAATTCAGAAAATGAGCGATTGCATACTGATAAGCTAAGACGCTCCAAAAGCCTTTCATTGGTTTATTGCACCAGGTAGTGATGGTGGTACAAACCAAATATGAGCGATAGAGAATGTTTGTTGTTTCGGAAACGGAACACGTTTAGCATATGGCTCAAGTTAACTGCAAGCAAGTTAAAGTAATACTACACGAGGAAGGTAAACGCCCAAGTCTTAAGAAGCACAACCAATTCCAATTTCTAAACTTCACTGTACCATTGGCACATCCTGACCTGCAATAGCCGTCACCTCTACTGGTGTTGTGTTGCGCTCTCCACACCTATCCGTGATAGCTGTCAACTCTGCCAGTGGTGTGCTGTACTGTTCTTCAAGGAATGCCCGCATCTTCTTCCGTATGTCCTTGCTCTTTTTATCGATTTTCTGATTGCCTGACGTGGATATCAGTCGATGCTTTTTGAACTGAAAGAAATGCGCAACGTACAGACACAAGAGCGCTCGACGTGCGAATATAACCGGGCGAGTGCTTTATCAAGTGTACTTTCCCCGCCACTTATTGCCGTGCGGATAGCCGACATGACTTCATCAACGAGCCCAGCATAGAGCTCTTGGGCATTCTCTGTACTGAACTTCTGCTCATTCATATCCTGATGCGAGACGACATTTGCGGCATTCTTTTCGAGAAGTCAGGATGATTGCGCCTACCTTCATTCGTTGGAACATTCCCGTGCCATATTCACTGGACACGAGATTGTAATGTGCCTCGAGCTCGTCTAGGAGAAGCCCCTTGAATGATCCACCGAATTTTCTATAGCGAAACAGCTAGTATGTAAAGTTGATGAACGACAACAAAGGCCTTACCTTTGCATTTTTAAAACACCTGTATAAATAGCCCCTTTTTGCAGGGTTCAACATATCTAGTGGATAAATGCCGTTGCATTCTTTTTCAATGCGTGTCGCGATTTTTTTTGGTCTTCGTTTCGCTCGGTCCTCTACAAAGCAATGAAGGTCAACATCGTCTCAGTCATGGGATACATACTAATAGATTGGATAGCCACATCGCAGTGATCTCGAATCACCTGAAAAACCAAGTGAATAGATGACAAATTCTGCTGCAAAATGGTCCATACCGCGATGAGTGACTCTAGTTCTGATTTCAAAAAATCCTTGAAAAAATTGTGCCATAAACTTTTGGGACGATTCAGATGAACAAATCTATCGATGCAAAACGACGAACCTTGATACAGTCCCCTCTAACATGCCGCGTACGAGGTCCTCGTTTAGATCGATCGAGCGCCATTCGCCCTCTCTGCTCATGATGGCACGGTAGGTCTGATATCGGTAGTCTTCTCCGAGTGTCTCAATGATGTTGAGACTGCACTCAGCGGCCTATGCAGGCGGTGTTTGATCAGTGTTAGCTTGTGCATGTGAGGGGTGTGAGACGGACATCTTTAGCTTCGATTTGGAGCGCCTGCTCCAGTTCGTTCATGCAGTTCTCGATCTTAGCTTCTGAAGTTTGTCGTGTCTCGTGGACAGTCTGTTGTTTGCGTTATGCATTATGTTCGTGTTATTAAGTTATAATAATGTGACTTACATCCTTGAGACGTTTTACCAGGCCTCTTGCCGCATTTTCATAGGCTGCGAGCTTCGAATCTCGCTTTGAACAGAAAAAGAAACTTTTAGTTTCTTTATGTAACACTGTACACCTATGGACAAGTGCATCGATATCTGAAAGTGCATTTCTACGACCGAAGTCATGGATATGCCGAGACAATTGCGGTATACCAGTCTAAAGATCATCAGCAAAATATTTCGCCAAAAGCAAGATATCTGGTACATCTTTGGGATCGGTGAAAACCAAAGGAGCTCTGTGTCGTTTTTTCGCTTCCAAAAGTTGGTTGAAATCTGTGCTCCCAATACAAAAAACGGGTAGCGGAGGGGGTTCACTGGCAGTGTCCTAACACAAAGAAAAGACTTGATTGTAATGCTCTTCCAAAGATTAATCGAAGTACCTGTTTACTAATATTGTGGTATACTTGACGATAGAGCTGGAGAAAGACCTCTCGTACACGGGCTGATCGTTGATGCTGACGTAATGAAGATGAGTAGATATGAGATCATTAAACGGGTATACACACTGCGATGTATGTGTTCTTCGCAGCTTGCTTTATTCGCAATTGACTAGTTATGTCGTCCTTCTGCAACATTGTAAAAAGTCGGTCAACCCATTGATGTGCTTAATGTAAATGGACACAAACCCTCTGCTGACGCTCCACATATTCCCTGAAAGTAGCTATATCATGCGGAACCGTATCAATGGTTGTCCCGTTAGCGGAACTATTCACCAGCTCTTCCAGGCTGTTGTTGAGTCTGTCAATCGCCTACGGCATGATAAATGACACGCCAAAATTAACTTGGAACATGGCTTGTGCACCTGAGACATTTCCCGGATCACACGGTGTTGCTTTGCATCAAGATAATGCAATTGATCCTCGTTGATTCGTACCTGGTTAATACTATGTAAGCTAAAGAGATCAAAAAAACAAGAGTGGCGACGCACGTCTGCCCCAGTAAGGACTATCAAAAGTGATTCCATGCTTCCATCCATTAGGATCATTTGTCGGAGGCTATAATGTGTGAACAGACAGTTATGAAAAGTTGTTTGTGACTTACAACTTTGTAAAGTAGTCGCGCATGACCTAACAACGGAATTGATCAGTCAAGTCAGACCAGTATTTTCGTCAAGTTTACCTGGTCATCAGCTGCCCGCTTGATGTCTGCAACTGATACACGTGGTAAGCCGTAAGACAAGGCCCCTCTCGAACAGCGAACCTAATACAACAACATCAGCAGTTTTGAGGTATTCCTCGGTCCGCTTGGTTCTGCCACGAACGTATTGTCAGTGTGACGAAATCCTTATACTGCTTATCAAACCTCGTTTTATTCGCATCTCCAAAGCCAGGGACGTCTACGAGCGCAACTGCACGGGATGCAAGTACGTCGAATGCTCCGTAGACACGAACACTAAAAAGAAAAGTGAGGAAGCCTAGCGGGTCATTTCATTTGCGGGGATTTCTACCTGTCTACTAGATGCCAGACAGATGACTTCGGCTGGAGGACCTCGAGTAGTCAGCATGGCCATCCGTGGTTTTAATATTTGTGACGCACTGACTCCCCCTCTACAATGTTTGTGTACGAAGTCAGATACTGTCGGAGCTGTACATGGTTCAGACAGGCAGTAAACTGCGATGTTCAATCCCAACTTTCCTGCAATTCCAGATTGTCGAAGCCTACGCCATGCATCGACGTCTCAGTTCCGAGCTTGGGAGCTACAGCTTCATGCTCAAGAAGTACATGTATATCTTGTTGAGGTGGGGGGAACGATAGGGTGCGAAGGCTGCGGCAAGAATTGGTCTGTGAAGGTCGTGATTCAGATTGAAGTCAGGACTTACTGAGGATACACCTGTACCAGCAGCAATATCAGCACCCAGGTAATAGTACCGAATAAAATACTTGGGACTTTCCTCTTTCAACGTTTCCCATGCATCTATTGCAGGCCCACTATCATCGTGAATACCACGCCCGATGTTCGAATATCCTCTGTATGCTTCTCTGCGTGCAAAAAAAAATCATTTTAGTATTAATGCGGAAGCAAATATTTCTGAGCGAATCACACTTACAGGTCGTCCAGCATGTTGGATAGAGTCTGTGGAATACGGCTTTCACATGCATGTCTGGTACAACAGAACGTCGTGAATACTCACATTTTTCCAGTCATATTTCTCAATGAATTTGATGCTCGCCCTCCAGGCTGAAGGAGGTAACTCTTCGTAGATCACTTCCGTTTGAACGGACGTGCATGCTCTGTATAATAAAAGCGTCAGAAACGAGATGGGTAGGGCGGTGGGTTTGTTTCTAACCCCTGTCAGTTCAAATTAGTTCGATGCTCGACGGTTAGCAACAAAACATGACAATGCACTCACGTCAGCTCGCGTCGATAATACGGGAGCACCTAGTATCGCATTAATGGCTGTGCTCTTGCCGACTCCAGTCCTTCCGATGAATGCAAGCTTCCTCGACTGTGGCTTACTATTACCGAGAGTCTGTGCCTCTGCCTTCCATCGTCCGAGTCCCAGGTCCTTGTCATAATCCTCCCGTTTAACTATCTCGAGCTCGAGCTCGAGCTTCCTATTTGTGCTACAAATGATATCATAGCAACTTTGTACGTCTTGGGGTAATGAGTGACTCGGACATGTCTCGGATTCGTGAAGTCGTTCCGAATCGCAAGCTTCGAGTTTTACCATCGAGGAGTCCGATGTTTGTGTGGTTGAAGAACTGGATTTGGGTTTGGGCGCTAAACGAAGTGCCTCATCCGCAACTTGGGCCTCATGCACATGGCTCTCCATGACACACCAAGCAATCAATACTAATGCAAGGACAGCTATACGAAGTCAAAGACCAAGTTGATTCCACATCCACTAGTGCTTCAAATTTGACACTTGTACGAACCGACTTGAACGGTAAAGTGCCAACCTTGCTGCGACAGGTGCTTGGATCCAAGGAGACCTGCAGAATCTCTCTAGTAGCAGGTATCGAGCTTTAACGGTCCTACAATGTGATCTGGATGTGCCGAACTTGAGCATCCTGTTGCCTGCTGCGACTCGAACTGCCAAACGGTGACCGTGGTGCCATCAAGATTCAACTGCGCCTGCTGCTGGCTACTCAACGGACCTTCCAGTGTCCTCCCGCAGCGGCAGCAGTGCAGCATTTTTTTTGGGGATCCATACTTGGACTAATTAAAACTCCGATGCAGTGTCCCTGCGACTTGGCAATTCCACTCATCCAACAACAATGTTACAACATGGCCGATTGGAACAGCATTATTTTTGACGATCCAATGTCCGGGCATCCTATGTTACCTCGGGTTGTTCAAGTTATGCAATGCATCTATACTACCGCCCATCCCGAATGCCCACCACCATTCACGTGGACAGCTGGTGGCACTCATTAAGCCTATCCTATCAGGTAGAGGAGTCTGGACGTGAGCCATCAATTGTTATCCTCAATCTTCGAGAAGGCGAATCGGATGACCCGATCATGAACACCCACTTCATGATTAACTTAAACACTATGCGTGTGTCCATGATAAATTTCAGGACTATCGTTTCCCGGTGCCCCAAGAGATTTTGTCTGTCCTAGGACAACTTAAATTACGTGAGGAGGGTTGTCCGAGGCAGATGGGAAGCGAAGGAAGCGCGAAACCGCGAGACAGCCTGTCGCCTTGAGAAAGAGCGAGAAGAACAACGACATCGAGTCCAGGCGAGTAAATCACGTAGTTGCAAGTGTGTTGCAGAATTCATTCATTCTTGAGTACAGACCTTTAGTCGCTGTATCGTCGAGAAAGGTCTGATCGATGAAGATGACGCGAGTTACTTCTCCAGTGACAGTCTGCATTGTCCTGTCTGTTCAGCGAAGCAGACATCGTGCAATATGTGCAGAGTCATCTCCTGCTCCAATAGTGACTATGAAGTCTCTTCTGCCATCCCCATCGTACAGTGTTCCAGTCATCACAACACGAAATGCTGTACTTCATGTTTGGAGCGTCCAGGTTCTCTACCTCGTCTGAGCAAGTGTCCCACTTGCGCACGCTGGTTTTGTTCAAAAGAGCTTCAGTGGTGCATCGGGCGCCCAGTTTCTAATGATGACACAAGCGGCACCGGACCTTCCCCACCAAATATCGACGTAACCCGATTACACTCAGCGCGTCCCTTGTCTTGCCAGTCCATCGCCTGTGTGGATAATAGTCGAGAGAGCGGAAAGAATGGACGTCGCTGCTGCAATGCTGATTGTTGGTCTCGGGTGGGCACCACAACGTGCCCTGATTGCATCACGCAGGATAGCTTCGCTTGTCCCTGTGGTCAATACTGGGCTTGCGGTGGCTGTGAGTCGCAGGCTTCTTCCACTAGTAGAAGGATTCTCACATGCCCTGGGTGCCACCGGCATTTCTGTTCATCGTGCTCATACATCGGGGTTTGCGAGCTGTGCGAAGATGTGGAGCCCTGTCGCGACTGCATCAAGGACGAAAAGAGTATAGAAGGAGAGCATACTATGTTCATGTGCCAGAATTGCAGAGGTCT
This sequence comes from Suillus lakei, assembly GCA_016628065.1. Classification (NCBI taxonomy): domain Eukaryota; kingdom Fungi; phylum Basidiomycota; class Agaricomycetes; order Boletales; family Suillaceae; genus Suillus; species Suillus lakei. Next base: position 123,560 of record JABBWA010000104.1, read on the forward strand.
CCTATGCGAGACATGCGCTGATATTGACGAGAAATTATGCTGCAGATGTGACCGAAGCCTTTGCAAGCCCTGTGCAAACGAAGAAGACGATAGTGATGATTCCGATATTGTCTGTGACGTGTGCAGAGCTTCGACTGATCAGTACGTGAGGTGAGTGATTGCGAACGTCTCTTGTCATTCGAGTTGATGTTACCCTACACAGCATTATGACTACGGCAATGAGGATATGGCTTTCGATAACGAGGATATGACTTACGGTGATTACCTGTATTAATGCGGCGCATCGTTCCCAAACTATCTTGTACAATTCACGACCTCGTTCGAGCGCATCCAACGCTCAATCGCGCACTCTCAAAATTCCTCGTGGGGACAATGCGGTCTTCAAACCTAACTTACATACTAGATCCCAATGTCCTCAATCTGATCTGTTTCATTATCCTGAATGAAGATCGTGATACTTGATGTGCTTCTGAAACATGGGAAACCGTATGTTGTACGATCTCTCTCTACGAGGCGGGCAGACTATGTCCATGTTCGCCCAATATCTTCAGCACCACTAGCCGCCAACCTTCTATCCGACATGACCTCGACGCAAGGCAAGGATGTTGTGAGCAACACCAAACAGGTTACGGCGGTTATAAATCAAACTCCAAAGTATGCCGGCCACTTGGTACCCCGCACTTCTAGTTTTCGCTGCCTACTTACACGTGTCTGTTGGACCCGCCCAGTGTGACATGATACACCAGCGAATGTCTAATCATTCACCAGATTATATGGTAGAACCCGGAACCCGTCCAACACCGCGGTCCATTTGGAATAACGCTCAAAATCCAAACGCCTGCCAAGTGCCAAGTTCCAACCCATTGATATGCCGTAGCTATATAATTGTCAACGTCACTCACGTGCTTGTGTCTGGCTATTCACTTGCAAAACATTGACGAGATCGAGTTACAGCACTACCCTGCACCATTTGACCAAGCCACCACCGCGGTCACGGTATTAGGCGAGAGTAGTTGGCACATCCGCAAGTCTGTGAGATTCGAAGTCACGTGGGCATGTTTGACCATGCTCTCGCAATTCAATTGCGTATTGAGTTTTGAGATGCATATGGTCGGCGAGTGGTATTGCCAAATCATTACAAATATGAAAACTGGGTGAATGAATCATCATCATAAATGGTAGTTCTGTGTAACATCTTTGGTAAACGCTCGCCATATACTAACGCAACCACTGCTATTATGCTCTAGTATGTGGCGAGGCCATGCGGGCACCGCAGGCTCACCAGATATCGTCACAAGCATGACCTACTTCTCGTAGTGACGTTTGATCATGCTCCCCCGATTCACTTGATTATTGAGTTCGGAGATGCATATGGTCGGCGAGTGCGCGTGCCAACATGAAAATTGGGTGAATAGATCATCAACATAGACGGAAGTTCACTGAATCATACCAAAAGGATGCGCGGAGAACATCTGGCGGATTACGCGAATGCGAAAGTCGGGCGAACGCACCCGTGATTGCACTCTCGATGCCTTCCCAGACATTCAAAATAATTACATCACGAAACATGAGCCAGTACCCGTTTCGTTATCGAGAATCCAATGATGCAGGGCTCATGGAGTTTGTCTGCATCAGCGGGTTGGATTGTGCTACAGAATGCTACAGAGCACTCTGCAGCGCTCTGTAATGAATTACGTTTCCCTGATGCTGGCTGCATCCTACACTACCTGTGTATAAAAGTCAACGTACCAGCCTTAGAAAACACCATCAATTTTCAACCATGAAATTCACTTCACTCACCGCTATGATCTCTGCCGCAGCGATGGTTGGCGTAGCAGTCGCATCTGAGGACTTAATCATAACACCCAAGGGCTTGCCCTGCGGCAAATCCAGTAAGCACTTCTGCGGCCAACGTGAAGACCTAGACCGCACGCTGACGGCTATCCACAGATGCGGTGGGGTGCTCATCGGGCATCAAAGGTTTCAACGGCGGGAAGGATTTCGGATATTTTTGTGGACCTCGTCACACAATTATATCCTATACGGCATGCTCGTGCTCGCATTGTTGTAAGCTGACTGCCGGTGGGAGTGACTTCTCCTGTGGATCCTGAGTGAGCCGGTCCATCCTTGTTGCCTTCGAGTCTGAGTGCTGATGTGCTTGCTTTTTCAGATGCATAGAACGGTTGGCGCAATACGTCGTGGTGCAAGAGGGCGTAGAGGAGCGCTGTATAGTAGTGTGGTATCGATGATATGCCATGCAATTCTTGAGCCAATTGAATTGTGGTCGCACTGTCTCGTTGTCAAAGGAATGTCCAGGTAGTCAGAGTCCGTCCACACCGAAGTTTGGTATGAGGTCAGGAATCAAAGTTCCCATCGAACTCGTCTGGTCCGAGAACCTCGACAACGGCGTATAACAATACCGTGTGGAAGGCAACTGCAGCGTTACGTCGCCGGTGATGACATCCAGCGATCAGTGGGATGCTTCCACACATTCGAGAAGAGGTACACTACTGTTAGGTAAAGGATGTTTAGTAAATAACGATACTATAGACTTAGCAAGAATATCAAATTCATGTCCAAGATCATATGTGGGTCTTTCTCGTGAGATTAGTTGCGTGTGCAACCCAATTTGAGAGGGTTCAGGTTCGTGAGTTCAACATGTGTCTGACATTGGAGGTCTGATGCTCCGAGAGTGTGGCTCCTGTGGTCCATTACGAGTCGATGAGCTAACTCAAGTGCGGGAACATATGAGGTCTACGTGTAACGGAAACCGCATCGAGGATGTACCAAGAATATATAATATCACGTGTGGTCCGAGTGAAACGGGTCGAATAGAAGCAGTCTCAGAACGGAGACTCGAAATCAGTTAGGGGCAACAGGTATTGTTTGTCGAGTGCGCTATAGATGAAGGATCACAATGCAGCCGATCTGCAGAAAAATGTCTCGCGGGGAAAGAGGTCTGCTAGTTGCAGTATGAATATATGTAATTGTAGACTGCAAGGTTGTTGGGGTGGCTTCTCCATTGAATTATACTAGACGTCCCCGCCGGGTGTTCAAAACGCCAGGGTTCGAAGCGCGAGGGTTAGAAATGCCAGATTGCGGACGAGGAGGACGTGGTGGCTGCACGAGATACCTTTCTGTAACTGATAGCGTTGGCAGTGCGCTGCTTGAAATGTCATCACACGGGATAGATGTCCCAAGCTCGGAAAACTTTATATACCTTGAATTGAGAAGACGTCCACTCAACAAATTATCCCTCATCAGTGATCACTAGCAATGCAATGCACTACACGTAGGGATTGGTGTAGGGTTGGAGTCGGAGGTTTAAACGTTTGTGGTTCATCGATCGAAGATTCGAAGTGCCTCAGGCATGAACGTTTGAACCCTCTGACTTTGCAACGAGGTTGCAACGAGGTATTGAATTTCCAGCCAACCGGCCTGCAACTTCCACAACCATATTGCAAGGTCCATCATGTGGGTATGTCAATTCGGCTTCGTGAACTTGTTGTTCCAAGTCGCGTGCTTTAGAAAAATTTCCATCAATCAAGATGAGTGGCACTGCAGGCTGAAGGGTTGGAATTCGAATCGGGTAAGCTTGAATCGGACGTTAAATTACTACTCTCTTTTCGAAAATTGAAATACCGCATCCAACTTGCAAGGCCTCATGCACATGCCAACTTTCCTATGATGATACATCAATACATCACCGAGCGCAAGCCCTGGTTCAGGCTTCTACGCTGTACAAGGAGCTCAAAGACTAAAATTGATATGCTTTAAATTTTGACGATTGAGTCCAACAGCAAATTGCTAACCGACTACCACCCAGTGGCCCTGACTCAGGCTGGAAACAGAGTATCGCTAGATGTCGAGTTCTGTACATATGATTTGATCTGCATGTGCAGAACTTGGACGTTCCATCTCAGGTGCGTATATACGGTGTGTTTGTTTCGAATTCCCCGGACCTCACGATATAGAAGGAACGACTATCTTCCTTCTAAGTATCAAGGTTTGACTAAGGGAGACTAGGGCCTTACCCTGAACCCACTTTGCAACGAGGTGTTGAATTTCCAACTAACTGGTCCTCAACTTCCGCAACCACACAAGTTCCGGGTGTCGTTCTACCGATCTAGCAGTCCATCTTACACCTCGTGCAGTGAAATACGCCTCATCAGCTAATCAGGCGTAACCCAATGACTGACATACAGCATCCACCGTGACAGAACTGAAGTTACTTTGCACTTTAAGATGTTCACAACGATCTATATCAACCCGCAGTTCCATGATTTTTCCATCATATCCATTCGAAATGTTGCATTCATACCGTGATGTTTTCCAGACCTTGCCCGCATATCGGAAGGGGAATGGATCGCCTCCGGTTTCGCCTGATGTTGACCGTTCTACTGATTTCCTTGGCGGACTTGGCTCGCATCGCAGACCGAAGTTGAAAAGCCAGGTAGCGCAAACAATCAAGGCCAGATCAGACTATGACAAGGAAACTTCATTGCTGCCTCTGGTTTGGGTGAGCGATCCTCTACTTTTTATCTTGCGGACAAGATCAAACAATGGCACAGGTCGAAGTCCGGGACAACGTTATCCCGCCTCACGCTGTTCCATTTGCTTCGGATGGTCATGGTCCTCTTTTCATTGCCCGAGCTCATATAGAAGTAAGTACTCATGACAATACACTATCATTTGTGACTTATGAATGAATGCAGGGCACATTGTGTAAGTCAATTCTATCAGTCATCGTTTTTACTCATTGGTGTCACCCGCCACAGTCCTAGGCAAGGCTGGCCCTCAGTTCACTAGCGGTGCTATAATTAGCTACGGAAGTCTGGATATAACGGTAGTAATCGCAACCTTCGAGGTCGTAGTTCTGCTGAGCATATGACCTAGGTGACCCGGTATGATGTACTCGTGTGCGCTGGGCAGCTGAGTTGGGAGATCCCACATTCTTCTGGAACAGGCCTTATGCGCCAGGGCACCGTGGTTACAAAATATGACATCAACTACGATCCTGAGCCAGCTCTCATGTATCGTCAGGATATTCCTGAAAACGCCTATGATCTTGCGGATGTTTACAACAGGGTTGGTAACAACCAGTGTTCGACAACTCTCGACGCCGACGCCGACCCCGCCATCGTCGCATTGCATAACAGGACTCGGTCACTTGCTCGCAGCAACTCTAGATATGGCCTTACATCAAACGAATCTTTAGATGTCGACGTATGGAAAGCGTATGATAATTTCGTTCCCCTGAAATCTCCTCTTGAATTAACGGAGCGGTCACGATCACTCCCTCCCCGTGCGAGAGCTTCAACAGAGTCGAGTTTTGATGCCAGGGCGGAACTGGGCGCTTTTCGGTGCGACAGTGCACAGGGTGCTGGTGTTACTGCGATCATTACGTCCGCCACTCACAGGCCTGAGTACGCGCCGGTATCCCGCCCAAGAGCGGCAACGTCGTCGAAACCTCGAGTCCGTCTCGATTGCGCCAGTCAAGAATCTTACAGGTTTCCTACGTAAGTTGGTAATGACAACGGACAGACTCTTCATAATGAGGAACTTTCACAGCGTGGCTAGTGCTGTTGAACACTCCGCAAGTGAGCGAGGCACTCCAGTCGGTTCGTTCGGTCGGTCCGAATTCACAGGGCTTCGCGAGGTGGCGAATGTCGATGGATGGAGTGATTATAGCAGTCCAGCGCCTGAACCTCCAGCTCAATCGATGCATGCTGGTTTTGTTCAGGATGTCTTACCGCTTCGAAAAGATCAAAACACTGGTATCACTACTTCCACGTCTGTAAATCATCACACAAACCAGTCTTCGGCTTCGGCAACGAGCGACTCGTTGGAAAGCAATGTCATTGATCATCGGATCACCAAATTTTCCAATCCCTCACCGAAGAACGACTCTCAGCTTACGCCCATGCATTACCCATTTTCCTCACACAAGGTGTCGAGAGATTCGTCACTGCCTCAACCAGCTATAGGTTTCTCTCACGGTACTTGGGTGGGCACCCCAGGGAGCTCTGTTTCGTGCCTCTGCACCCTTGATGTCGTCAAAGACACGAGGAGCAAATCCCAATCAAATCTAGCCAATTGTCCCGTACACCCTGCCGCAAACAAAACCGACATCTTTGCCAGCTCGGATGATTTCCTGCATGCTAATCAGTACGATCAGTGGGCATATCCTGTTGCCCAGACGCATGTATTGCAAGGTGGTGCGCAGCACCAGAAATACCAATCAAGAGACAGTCCAAGTCGTATTCCACAACCCCCTACCTTTCTATCCGCTGCTTTACCCCCAGCTCAGAGCTCTCTCGCTGGTGATCATGCAGGCGTTGATTTACGTTCGACCGAGTATTCACGCCATAGCATGCCCGGGGGTCCCATCGAGACGTTCCCTGAGGATGGGAACGTGATCACCTCGGAGCATATGTGTGACTCTGAGCATTGGCAGCATGTCTCCCGGACAACCTTTGGCATCGAAGCGCAAACTTGTGATGGTGCTGAAAGCGACACAGTCGCCAGCGAACTTCCCGTGCCGATCTCCATCAACCCCTTGAACGATGGGATCGTGACGGACGAAGTCAAATCCCAGCCTCACCCGGTGCCACACATCACTTCTGTGTCTCAAATAGCTGGGGACGGCGGACGAGGACGCACTCGTGTGACAATGCAGGAGAGCACCCTAGAACGGAAGCCCATTCAAGAAAATCGGGTCGCAGTTACCGCATCATCCCAAACTACAAGCACGGAGAAGTTTACACCGGTCGTTCCTTGTCGCGAAACCCTGGTAACTGAAGAATGCGCACCGTTGTCGACCGTCACATATACTCCGAGCTTGCCTCCTTCACGACGGCAGTCTTCCCAGACATTTTCATATAGCAACGACTCAGGTACGGATGACAAACTCCATAGGCATCGCGAGTACGCAGACTCGTCTACGCTCGCCTGTGCGTCCGTAGCACCCGGAGAAAACAATAATTCAACCCCAACACGATCCATAGTCATAGCGGTCGACAACACACAGAAGCCAAGTTCAGCATCAAACGATCTTCGAAACCCATCTTTCATTAAAAGTACATTGACGATAGGCGAGAGTCACCCTCTGGCTGCTGACAGACACGGGGAACTTTGCGGTCAAGACGTAGTCAGGGATAGGCCTAGTCAAGTCTCCCCGTACGTCGTTTCCGCGCTGTGTTTACCCTCAACTGAAGATTGCCCAGCACTCCGAAACTCGAGGATGAGGAGGAGAATGTATCTACATATCGTAAGCGCCAAACTGTGGAGGGCAGAGAAGACTATGAAAGAGGGACGGAAAGGGAGGTTAAGCCCAATCTCACATCCTATTCCCGTACTGTCAGGATTTCCCAAGGATACACGCCAGAGTCCGCGATATCGAACGATGATAGGCGGATGAATGAAGGCGCCGACGGCGCCGCGTTGTCCCTGTCCTCTATCAGTCCCGGGTTTAAACAATCCTCTTTCAGCGAACCGGGTATTCAGCAGGACCTAGGAACCAATCGTATTCAAACTGAATGTGAACACCGGACTTCAGACGTCGACACAGTTTCGAAGAGTTCCGTCCAGATATCGAGCCATCATTCGACTGAGAGTAGTGAAGGGCACATCCAAAGACAGTCAGCCCAAAAACTCTTTTTTTTTTAGCAACGAGCGAGTTACTGATGACAAGCTCAACAGGGGTCGTGAAGAAGTGGACTCGTCTGTGCTCGCCCGAGTATCCTTAGCACCTGTGGAGAACAATGCAGCACCAGTATCAGCACCACGCAGAGCTGTCGAGAACACGCAGAAGCCGAGTCTTGCATCCAACGATCTCCAGAACTCGTCTTTGCTTGAAGACACGTGGACGATGGGTCAGACTTCTTCCTCAGTTACTAGCCTGAAAGGCAGATCCTGTGGTCAAATTGCGGGTAGGGATCTACTTACTCAAAGCCCGTACGTAGCTCCTACGCTGTGTTTGTCCTCACTGATATTATCCAGTACTCCGAATGTCGAGCACGACAAAGTGCCTGTATCGGCAGCTTGTATACACCAGGATCCGGAGGACAGTAAAGACTATCATGCACAGGAAACTGAGAGTGACGTTACGCTCAAGTTGAAGTCTTATCCCAGTGCCGTCAGGAGTCTCAGGCAATCAGAGAGTGCGACGGTATTGAACGCTGGTGGACGAACGGATGAGGACACTGACAGCGTTATATCTATATCATCCCTGTCATCAACTAACAGCGGGCGCAAGCTGTCTCTTTCGTAAGTGGCAACCCCGTTCAAGTTTGAGCTCCTTACCATACACCTCTTTCAGTGAACCGGGCGTTCCACAGGATGCGAGAACCAATCATATTCAGTCTGCATGCGAGCACCAGTCCTCAGAGATCAACGTGGTGTCAACTACTCTCGTGCAGACCTCGAGCCATCACTCGATTGAGAACAGAAGTCAGAGTTCTTCTCGAGTTGCTATACAAGGAGGACCCTGTGGTCAAGATACTGGTATCGACGTACTTCAAGTTCTGGAAAGCAATACAACTCCACCACAATCCTTAGACGTTGCAGTCGAGAACACGGAGACGTCAAGTCCAGCACCCGATGATCTTCGGAACTCGCCCCCGCCTGAAGGCACATCGACGATAGGTCAGACTTCTCCTTCAGGCGCTAACTTACAAGAGGCTCGTGGTCATGATGTGGACAGGGACCGACATAGCAGCCGAGGCTCATCGTATGTGGCACTTACACCGTGTTTGACCTGACTAAAATTATCCAGCATCACGAAATTTGAGGACAACAAAGTTGATGTATCGGCAGGTACTGTGCACCAGGCTTTGGTGACTAGAGGAGACTATCATGAACGGGAGACGGAGAGCAAGGTTGAGCACAATTTGACGTATCATTCCTGCACCGTTGAAATGCTCGGGCAATCGTCAACAACTGTGACAGGGAGCAATGATAGGCAGATGGATAAGGATGCCGACGGCACTGCGTTGCCTCTGCCTACGGCTACTACAAGACCCAAGCTATCAAACTCGTAAGTGGTCCGCTGTTTGAACTTCTTACTCTGGAATAATCTTCTTGCAGTGAGCCAGACATTCCACAGGATGCGGCGACCACTCGTGTTCAGTCCGAATGCATGACCCAGTCTTCAAATGTCATCACAGTCTCAACGACTTCCATGCAGACTTCGAGCCATAGCTCGACTGTGAGCAGCGAAGACATCCGCCAACAGCCAGCCCTGGCTTCCTCTCATAGCAAAGAGCCGGCCATCGATGACAAGGTCAACAAGGCAACTGCCCCCGTCCACCAGCTCTTGGCACCCGGAGAACACAATTCAACTCTGGTACAACCCATCGACGTAGCAGCCGAGAATACGCAGCAGTCAGGTCCAGCCTCGAACGACATTAGGAACTCATCTTTACTTGACGGCGCGTCTACAACAGGTCAGACCTCTTCCTCGGCATATCACGTATGCGGGGAACCCTGCGGTCCAGATGTAACTAGGGATCCGCCTAATCAATACTCCTCGTACGTATTTTCTACGTTGCGCCCGCCCTCAACTGAGATTTTTCCAGCTCGCCGAAACTTAAGGACGACAAAGAGAAGATATCAGCGGATTATACGTGCCAGGCTACAGAGGGCACAAGAAATTATAAATCCGATACAACTGATGAACGAGAGACGATGAGCCAGGTTGAAGTTAACTTGACACATGACTTCCGTCTCGTCACGATCCCCAATCAAACAGTGACCGAGCCTGTCATGTCGAATGATGATAGGCGGATGAATGAGGACGCCGAGGGCGCTGTATTGATCTCGCCCTCACCTAACCCTGAATCCAAGGGGTCTCCTTCGTACGTGACGCACGTTTTAGCTCCTTACATTGGAATAAACTTTTTGCAGAGAGCCCAGTGTCCCGCAGGATGCAGCAACCGATCATGTCCAGTCCGGATGCGAACACCACTATACAAAGGACATCACTGTCTCAGTGATGTCTGTACGCGCTTCGAGCAATTGCTTGACTGACAGTAGCAAGGGATACGCTTGTCTGGACAATCCTTCACAACAATCGAACAACCATCCCGACACGATAAGCGTACTGCCGATGCCCGGTGGTCCCTACCTACCTCCTCCTGTGTGCTACGAGGTACATGACTTTGGTAATTGTTCCTGCGTATCACCTGTAATGTACGAATCAGCATTTACTATGTGAAAAATTTGTCCTGATTTTTCCGCAGTGCTTCCGCAGAGGGCGACTCTACGACGGTGGTAGCCAGTGGCGTCGTCGAAAAAGAAATTCGGTTTCGAATGCCGAAGCCCATCCTGCGCCATGTGCTGAAGGGGCCGCGAGTGTGAAATCGCGACAAGACGATTGCATGCACCCAGACCCAGCAGTCATATCACCTACTCATGCTGTCGACCAACGTTGTAATTCAAGCACCGTCCAAACCCCATGTCAGACGGAGAATCAAGACAATACTTCTTGTGCTGACGACAGGAGGCCTTGTTGTACGCAGGAGCCCGCGGATGTTATAGTCTCGGCACTTTCAGTGTCAGACGCTTGCGGCACCCTCACGCCTAATGATTGTCCTTCGGTTGATGATCAGTCGACGCACAATGCTGCATCTGATTGTGCATGTGTACCTCCAGTTTAATTATGCAGAACTATTCATGTACGTGCAAAAATTTCGCGAGTTGATCGTCATTAACAAATCTTTTCTGTCCATAACAGAGAAAGAAACAACTCGTCTTTAGATGTGGGTGTTGAGGAAAACGAGACGAACATGAGGATAGGACGGTTGCGTCTCTGAAAGTTTCATGATCGGCATGGGAATACAAACCATCGATGAAAGTTGTTTGGAACCTTCAAGTATATATATCTTTGCTTGACGGTGCTGCGACAAGCACTGTCATAATTTGGAAGTGTGAGTTCTTGGGGGCGGGATCAGTGGATGTTTGTGCGAAGGTGCGCGTGGCAAGGTAGGCTTAGTAAAAGTTACCAGTTCAACGATCCTAGTGAATCGATTTCTTGTCTTAATCTACATTGTAGACTGACGACCTTGGATACGTTGATGGGCGACGTCGAACTTGAATACGCTGCTAGCAATAATTGTTATTAAGCATGCAAGTTCACTACTGAGAATGATTCATGAATTTGCAACTTCCACTTATCGAGTTGTACAGTCTTTTCCGGTAACATACATGTTGTAAAGAGTTGATATTTATGAATAACACTTATCTTGTGAACAGCGTAGCGTACAACAGCAGTCAGAACGCAAAAACATATAGATCTTTCATATCGCCATCAGTAAACGAGGGGCTCTGACGAAGACCATCAGCATTGGGTCACGTATTCTGCAGCACAGTAAGAGCTTACTTTCAAACCAATCAATCTTTGCTCATCAATCATCACACCAGAAAAACCTTTAAGCTCATCCCTTTGACAAACACGATAGGGCAAGCTCGTCTCAATAGGCCTCGGGAAAATGCAGTCCGACAAAATGGTGGAGGGGTAATCGATGACCTCAATACTCGCTTTGGAATCCGGCTGCAGAGGGAAGATGTGCCGCTTGGTTTTGCGTACATTGAAGTCTAATACTTGCATGCTGCCGGATAGTAGCGGAAAGACTACTCGATGGCCATGAACATATCTACTCAAGGCTGATCAGCATGAATCGCAACAGAAAATTTTCAGCTCCTTCTTACCTAAGCCACTGATATGGGAGTTGATGATGGAGCATACGGCTCTCGTGCGGGCCCCACTCCTCCCAAGGCACCTCGAAGGGGCTTGTTGCTCTTTGTTCACGGTACTTCCGTATGTATCTGAGAGGGGTGCTGTGCTTAAAAAAGAGAAAGAATTTCGGCCTAGCGCTAGGGACATCCGGGTCCACCTGAATATATTGCACGGATAGAACATACAGCCGCTCCTCCTGACTGGTCCAAAAAGATGTGTCTGGAGTACACCTTGCCACAAAGGGACCGGTGTGAATCGCGCAGTGCACCAAATGGGTGCGGGACCTCAGGGGAGGCAATGATAGGCTTGCGACATGGATGATTTCGTGTTGATCTTCCCCAAATGTAAACACTTGGATCGAGCCCCCGTCTACCCCGCGTGTGATCATGTACGCACGGTTCGAAATGAAGGAAAAGTCGCTGATATGGCTGGGCAAGTCGTCGCCGTCGCGATCCTGCAAAGCCAGTGTGGGTTATGAGTGACTAGGTGTTCATAAACAAGCGCTTACAACAAGTATTTGTCCCGTCTTCCAGTTCCAGATCGTGATACGAGGACTTTCGATTTCCATCCAAAACATCATTCCAATCACATCGTCCACGATCTGTATGAATGCACTGGTCATCGCGAACGAGGTGAGGGTGCGCAGAACAGGAGATGACGCTTCGAGGTGCTTGACGTTGGAGGAGATTGTACGTATGTACACCTCTATGTAACCGCATTCATTTGCGCTGCATCCAACAATCGGTTATCTGTGCGACGCAAAGCGAAACACGACGAAGACGCACAAGTCGTCATCAGTTTTGACGAGAGCGATGAGATCTTGCGATGGGTCGATGGCGAAGTCTCTCGTTGAGATTCCTATGTCGTTCCGAACCAGTGTGTGTCCAGGGTCGGACGACGATGGTAGCCAGGAGGAGATGAAGTTCCGTGAACCGGAATGGTTGTAAATGCCTCTCGAAGAGGATGTCTTTGCAAATACGCCTCCTACAAGCTCGTATGCTTGGCAGAAACCAGGCATGGGTACCCGAACCTCTTTCTTCCACTCAAACAAGGTCCACGCACGACGGAGGGTCCGCAGTTGTTCCAAACGCTCTGCAACCGTGACGGTACTCGGAGGGCCATCAAGCATGCAATCGAGAGCAAGCTCAATACGATATTGGAGCTCTACAGAGGAATCAATCACCCTGTTCAATTCACGGCAGACCTGATAATTGGTCAAATTCAAGGTCATACCAAACGAGCAGATGATGGTATGCATACAGAGGAACACCGCAAGATAGACCGATAATCTAGATGACGAAGGATTTCTACCAGTAATTCAGAGGGTAAGATGATGAAAGTGGGTGTTTCCTTCACATCTTCTTTGATGGTGGGCGGGCTGTCCACCGCTGTGGTCTGCCTTGCATCGAGCTTTGGTGTGATCATGGTAGAAGGAAGACCTGGTCAGCTATAGGGTGCTACTGCCGTAACTTTGAAGTGACGCTGCCTCGGTTGCAATTGGACTTTGATTGTGGCAGCAGCCAACTTATTACTTTTGAGGACCAATTTACATATTAACTTGCCAAAGCCTTGAACCGACTTGAAAATTAAGTCTGTTTAAGTGAGGTAAGATGGCTAAAACTTTCTCCCATTTTCCTCATGGCCCGCGCATCCGGATTCCGGGTCATCGGGGACATCGCCAAAGTGTCTTTCACTTCGGCGCGTTGCATCCTCCTTTCGTGACCCTCTCATTTTCGGTCCGTATTGATTTTCATGAACCTGTGCTCGTTCGTTTTTTCTTACATACATCCAAACGAAAAAGGTCACGAAGCAAACAATGTTACCAGGCTGGCGTGATTGTAAATTCATCTTTCCTAGACAATGCCAAATATTCCCATGTGAAAGCAGTCAGCAGGTATGCGAAGATTGTTGCGATGCTCTACAATATTAATATCTCGCTTTAAATAACCTTCTCATCTGTTCACCGGTTCACTGATGCTCAGCGACGGCCACTTGAACTCGATTCCAGATGGGCCTGACTTGAGCGTACAACTTGAGGTCCAGAGCGACTCCGTCATTAGCTCTGCCAGGTGATATCACAGTTATTCACTGGATACAGCAGCACAGGCAACCATAATGATGAATGTGAACTTCATATACGGGAGGGAGTGGTCTTCTGAAATATATTGAGATACTAACTACAGTGTCCTAGTTCTATCTCCGCGGGACGTATTTGTGGACGAATTCAACGACATCATGTTGGAGTCCTACCTGGAGATTATGGTGAGCATAAGAGCAAGGTAACAACGAAAAACATACTGAGTAACAAGGCAGAATTGTACTTCAGTTCGGACACTCTCGAAGAAGCAGTCCAGACGCACCCGAGCAAACTCCAGACTCGATCGCATCTCAAACTAAATGCTCTATGCGCAACGACATTGAACTAGAGAAAGCCGTGCTTGACTTGAGCACATTCGTTCGCAAACGGACAGCTATACACCACACTTTCAACAGTGCGGTGTCGGCGAGACATTCGAACGCTACCCTGAAGAGAGAAAGAGGAAAAGACAACGGCAAACGTAGTGTACAGACATGTCTTATAGTAGAAAACGTCCGACGGTGAACGGAGCGCTTGCACCCCATATAAATGAATCAAAGGACATCACGTATTTGGCATAAGCATGTGTGCAAGATAGTAATGACTTCAGTCTGCCCATTAAAACGATAAATAATCATAACACGGAGCTACGCAGGCACAACTTGCAGCCGTCATGCTTGGGCGGAAGGTGAACGCATCGCCGCCAGAATCCATCTGGGTAGATCCTCGATCCATTTCGCTGCCGCAAGCACGCTTCTAAACAAGTGCTTACACTCTGCGCTGAGATTCGAACCTCCCAACGTGTGACACGACCACACAACAAGCCCCATCACAATGAGCGCTGCCACAATCACAGAGACCAAGGTTGCCGTACTCGAGTTATGGGAACACTCGGTAAAGAATGCAAGCACAAAAAAGATCATACTGTCAGCCACAGTGAGTAACTTGAAATTGACAAGGGAAACTGTGGTCGAACGTACCCCCACATGAGTAAAGCATACGGCAAGCTGCATACGATTGCAAGTGTCTCGAGGCCGTGCTTGGGGTGCATCAAGTCTTGCAAGTGCGCTTGCTAATCGGATTCGTTGTTGGAGACAGTCACTAAGCGAATTGCAAGAAGACGCACCGCGTTATCAACCATGTCTGGGCCTTGCGTGTAGCTTTGTCGAGCAAGGCTCACGCCAAGCAGCATGCTCCCAAAGCTTGATATCACGGACACGTAGCTCGCGACCTGCGACAAAGAATGTCCGCCACCGTTATCTACGCTCTGGATCGCCAAAAATCCAACATTGACATTCAAGAGCACTGTCGCCTGATCATCGACGTGTCAATATGATCCGCATTAATAGGGGAGAAGCTTACCAGCAGATTGAAGTCCTGCATCTCGGCGTTCAGTTTCTGAACGAAGGTGCGCCAGTCGAGGGGATTGACAAGGGTATCGACGTAGAGTTTGTGAAGAGAGTAGGTGTATTCATAAGGGGCATTGAAGAGCAAGGGTGCAAGACATTTCATCATCATGGAACGCTCGTCGTAGGTGTCGCCGTGTACAGTCTGGTCTCGAGAGAGCCGCGCGCCTTGCTGCCCGTGATAATTGAGGTATTGGCAGTGTCCTGGTGCAGAAGATTGGCAAACATGCTCAACGAGAATCAGGTCACGTACTAAAATGGTTCATCATCCTTGCTAAGAATTACAAAGTCATGAACGTCGATTTATTGCACGCGAAATATGACTACTTACCGATGAAACATTTGTCATGTGCTGACTGGATGCAATCGCTCTCCACTTGACATACAATGGGTTTCATAATCTTGGAAGTCGGTGTGACCTACCGTCTACATCTTTGATTAAGTCCAGAGTGTTCTTGAGGACATCCAAGCTGAAAGCGCAGACCGCCGATACCTCCGAAGTCATGCAATCTGAAACGTACAATGGAGCTTTGTGTGATGTCTCGATGATAAAGAGCTTACCGCTTATCGCGAAACGGATTATTTGCTGCAATTGTCGGCGGACCTCACAATGGAGAGCAATTACGTGGGGAAATAGGCCGACATGCTTCCTACTTGCGTGAGCAGTCACCATGCCTCAACTGGTATAATTAGTACAATACATTCTGAGTAAAGTATACATTTGAATGTACTCACAAGCTGCTGTAGCGCTTACCAGTACTGAGCCTCCAACTCGATTTCTGCAAGTGTTCATCAGACACGATTAAGCATGAGTTCACAACAACTAACGCTTATGAGATAGTTCAGTGACCCCATTGCATTCCCGCAAGATGACGGTGGCATCGAAGTCCTGTAACCAGAACAGGCACCTGTTCTCGCGGTGTACGAAGTAGTACCCTCCTATAATGGTTTCCCCGACGTCCATAAGTTCCAAAACGAGGTCCACGTCCACCGGGAAATGAGGATAGTGATAAGCATGACTGTAGGCGAGCTTTGCAAGGTTCTCAATTATCTCAGAAATCCCATCACGAGTTATATCCACCTGTGTTACAATGCGGATTTTCTTTGGATACTCGCCAAAAACAATCTCGCTCACATAACAGTAGTAGAGGCAGCCTTCAGGGTGAACGTAAACTTGCCATCCAGGAGAAACTGGTCCCCTAAAACACATACATGAGATGCTACAGTGGCAATGTGAAAATGTGTTACTCGACTGGATCCATCGTCATAAATGGGATATCGAAATTCCTGGGGTCTCTCGGGCTGCGTGTTGGTGGTCAGACATGGTATACTATCTGAAACACCGACCTACATGAGATCCTTTTTGTCATATCTCATCGCTTGAACTTCTTCGGCAGACATGGGACTGAGTCTAAGATATCGATTGGAAGACGTGATGACATTGTGAGCGCCGGATCCATTGACTAGCACATGCCCACTTCTTGGTTGGTGGAACGTCGGAAGGCGTGAGGACGTGCTAGTTGCAAGAGGATCTCGGCGGCTCGTCGTGTCCAAAAGGGGCGGCAAGGCTTGAGTCAAAATGGACCTGGTTTCGGCGCTGGTCATGACGTCCTGTGGCTCAACGTGTTCAGTCACCGACAAGCAGGGCATGGAGTCCAAAGAGTGTGGATGACGGGTAAACTGTTCTTGGACTCTGGGCTTTGGCAACTTTGGTGGGTGTTATACAGGCAGCTTATAAACAGCAGCCTCAGTGGCAGGCCGCTGATCGCAGGAATATTGAAGGTAAAGTCTGCAACAGCCTTTGGCTACTGGAATCCGGGAGTTTTTACAACGTGGATCCGAACGTGCCTATGCTGTATTCAAGCTTCAAGCTCTACTATCGGTTACCACAACTTCGGTCAACCACTGGTTCGGACACACCTGGGATGCCCTATTAATAAGCCTTATTATACTGGGTAGTTACGTGTCTCGCCAACTTTAATTAGGCTTGGATCCGTTAAATCTCAACACCAGCGTTAAATACAGCCCATAGTGTCATATTCATGCATGATTGTATTACATTTGTAAGACAATCATGATGCATGAACAGTTACTGCACCTTTTGAGGCGCCCTGGTGAATCTTTGTGAATCCCTAATGCATCAGTGATGCATTAGCGCTCTAGCTCACAGGGGTGCTTCCATTTGCCCAATTTGGCCATACAAAAAGCGGAGCGCTAATGCATTAGCGCTCCAGCTCGGGGTGTTACCATAATTGCCTAATACAGCCATACAAAAAGGTGAGTAGGCTTCCGTTACCCCTTACCTTTGGGACCATTAAATATTGGGGCTTCCTGTACCTGGCTTCAACATCAAAGTTCGACCTGGCTATGTATACCTCATACTTCGTTCCTGAGCTCTATCGTTAAATAACACAAGTTTGTACTTGGCATTTCCTGAACATCTGAAAATTGACGAAGTCCATAGTATTGTGACAATGGCATTTCCCGTGTGCCCAAATTTTTTTTAAGTCCTCCAACCCTGAGACCAGCGAGAGTCAGAATGTTGCATCAGAGAACCGGTGAACTGATTACATTGCTTAGTCAAGGCAATACTGTCGAGATACGCACCTAGGTTCATCACACCATCACATGCCTGGCGAATCAAACCTATTTTCCATGACAGTCACACCAATTTTGAGGCCATCAAACCTAAATTGTGACAAGTGGTAAAATGCAAAAAAAAACATCTAATGCATCCAAAAGTCTTTGTACTGAGTGTTCGCAACACGTCTGCACTTGCCATGGCCCTCAGCCTCAACCTCTGTAGACCCATCAGCCATAGAAGGCACAGATAACACATCCTGGAATTTAGCCTCTGAGGCAACATGGAGATCAGGCATGGAGTGGAAAACTTGGATGGGAAATGTTTCAGACCATGTCCATCTTGTGGACTGAGCTATGGCTCGCTTGCCACACATTGGAGGATCCACACTGACAAGACTTTACCATAACATAGCAAGAAGATATTGCCATGTTGCCAGATGGAAGTCAAATTAGAGACAAAGCTCTTGAGGTGAGCATCTCCAGCCATGGGTCATGAGGATCACCGCGGCCCCTTAGTGCTGCATGTATACAAGGGAATGTGTCTACCCCAACATTGGTCATCGAACCTAAGCGCAGTGTGCCACGCATCACACCCCCCTGCGAACCTTCGAACCTAACATTCATTTGGTCACACCCAGATAGGGTCAAACCTAGGTGCGTATCTCGACAGTATATTGTAATGTGCCGAAAAGAAGTCCAGCACATCAGAATATAAAGTCATATAATGCAATGTAAAAGCACCGGAATCTACATAATGGCCACCAAGAACTCACCGGTTCACTGATGTGGGAAGTCCATATGTGCACATGGCATGATCCAGAGGTTATTAAACAAAATTAAATTCATTATACACAAAGTACGATACTTCCAATTGAAGTAAATACGCTACAAAGTCTTTGACTTTTTAGACCTGTGAATTACATCCTCGCCTTTGCGCTTGCTGCCCCATTTTGAGTTTCCACCAATGACATTGTCTAGTTTGCACTGGTTAAAAGGGACTGATGGGTGTGCCCTACCAGTATGTCGAACAGGTTGATCATCCTCTGGAAGAGGAGCAGGGGCTGGCTGAGATTCAGGATTAGTAGGAAGTGTGGGAGGTTGAGGCATAGGAGGCTGAGGTGCAGGGATCGCTGGGGCTGGCTGAGGCGCAGAGATCACTGGGGCTGGCTGGGACGCAGACATAGGAGAGGGAGGCATAGGAGGCTGAGGTGCAGGGATCACTAGGGCCGGCTGAGGTGCAGAGACCACTGGGGCTGGCTGGGATGCAGACACAGGAGAGGGAGGCATAGGAGGCTGAGGTGCAGGGATCACCAGGGCTGGCTGAAACACAAATTCAGGGATCACCAGGGCTGGCTGAGATGCAGAAGAGGGAGGCATAGGAGGCTGAGGTGCAGGGATCACAGGAGAGGGAGGTGTAGGAGGCTGAGGTGCAGGGATCGCAGGAGAGGGAGGCATAGGAGGCTGAGGCACAGGGATCACAGGAGAGGGAGGTGTAGGAGGCTGAGGCACAGGGATCACCGGGGCTGGCTGGGATGCAGACACAGGGATCACCGGGACTGGCTGAGATGGCTGAGACACAGATGCATCAGATGGAGGGATCGGCACTTCACATCCCCCTGGAGGAACAATGGGCAGCTGTAAGTCACCGGTCTCCATGCTCAGGTGTGTCATACATACCTAGGTCTTTCAGAGATGTCTCAAGAAGAGCCAATGCAGTGTCGTAGTTGGCACGTTGAAGACTGTCATAGTCAATACCATCAGTGCGTGGTTCATGCTAGAGGAATAAACAATGTTAGTCACATGTATTATTAGTAATGGAGGCTGAGCTTACCTCCTGCACACTGTTTGGCTGTGATGCATTAAAGTTGTCAGGAATCCAGTCCTTCAGCTGATAAAGCAATTCCCAAGAGTCTGACTCTCCCACAGTTCCAACATCATCTCCTACCATTGTGGGAATCAACTCCACAGTAGGCGGATATAATGTTGGGTGAATGCTATGCCTGCTGCTTCTCTTGTAAGACAAGAACGTTCGACCCTAAAGGGGTCTGCTATTGATAGAAGTCTGATAGTTAGTATCTAAGGTCGCAGAAAGGTAAAGGAACAAGTCCAAAGGTATGCGGACCAAGTCCAGAGGTCAAAATGTCGGGTCCGAAGGTAATCTACCAAGTCTGAAGCATGGGAAAAGCAGGTCCGAAGGTTCGGGTCTTCGGGTTTCGGGGAATAGCAAGGGAACAGGTGTGGAAAGTGTCGGACTATGTCCAGAAACAAGGGAAAGTCAGGGAAAACGAATGGCAAGGGTTGCGGGTGTGAAGCGGGTGCGGAACAGGTGATAACCAGGTATATTCAATCCAGGTAACAGGTAATGACAGGTATGTGACCAAGTAGATGGGAAGTCCCACCTACAGTAAAGTAAAGTTCTTGGTCATACTATCAGTCCTATATAACTAGCTACATAGAAATCCAGAATATAGAAAGTAGGAAAACATTGGGTCTGAAGATTTGTAAACTAACATGAGGCACTGCAGATGTGTGAGAACACAGGTAATAACACTGTCTACTGCATCAGCCATGGGAAATAAGCTACTATGCACCAGTGGGGTTGGACAGAACGGACTGGACATAGGACAGATGGGTTTCTGAAGGTATGTGAGCAGGTCTGGAGGATCTCTGATGATCTCCAAGGGTAGTCCAGCGGGTCCGAGGCTCGGAAAGCATGGGAAAGCGTCGGGTTTGAGTGGGTTTCATCGGAGATGACTGGGAGTGACTGTACTGATGTCCGGACAACTGGGCTTTTGACGTACTCCATAAAATGGGCCTCTGCAGGGCTGCAGCCAGAATGTTTCCTACATCTCCTAAGGACTTTAGAATCTGACTGTCCGCAGTCAGCCGTTACTGGTGAAACATTGACAAACATGCAAGTTTGGCAAACAGGATGTGTGGGTGATTGCCAGGTATGACAGTAGTATGTGGGTAAACAGGGGACAATGAATCTGATGTATCCAAGGGTGTATGACAATGTCCGAAGGTATCCACCGGGTCCGAGGCTCGGAGAGCGTGGGAAAGCATTGGGTTGACAGGTGTGGGTCTGCAGGTAGTGCAAGAACATAGTCAAAAGTATCTGGGTACGTGGCGCATCACTAGGGGACAGGTGCAGAATGATAGGCCTTGTGTTTCAACATACTCCGGAGTTGCCTGAATGTGTGG
The DNA here is from genome assembly GCA_016628065.1 of Suillus lakei. Lineage (NCBI taxonomy): Eukaryota > Fungi > Basidiomycota > Agaricomycetes > Boletales > Suillaceae > Suillus > Suillus lakei. Next base: position 144,567 of record JABBWA010000104.1, read on the forward strand.
GAACAAGTCTGAGGGTAAAAAACAGTGGGTCCAATGAGCTGCAGGTGCGCAGGAACATGTCTGGGTTACTGGTTACAGGTGTGTGGTTTGCATGGGAACATGTCTAACAGGTATCCGGGTATGCAGGAATGGGTATGGAATGATGGTGTTTGTGTCTCAACATACTCCTGAGTTAACCGAATGCACAGGAACAAGTCCGAGGGTATGGGGGTGCACGGGAAAAGCGGGTCTGAGGGTGCGGGTGCACAGGAACATGTCTGGAAGAGGTGCAAAAATGCGGGTACATGTCTGGGTCTAGGTTTCTCTGTGTCAACGTCTCTTCCAATCACTTCTGTACATCTCTGCAACATATCTCCAAATCTCCAGGTCCAATTTCTGAGTCCCCTATGTCTGATGACCAGATCCGGGTCTCCCCACTAGGGTGTCTAAAAAAATAGAGAAAAAAATGATCAAAAGTGCGAAGCAAAGGTATCAATTGGGTAGAATCCTGGTACAGGTGTGCAGAGTACCATCCAACTTAGCTTCATTGTGCAACTTCTGGGTTCTCTCTACCTTGGTGCAAGTCCGATGTTTCTGGGTTTTCTGGGCTTCTCTATGTAAAATAAGGGCGTGTGCGGGTTTCACAGTTCAAAGTAAAAGAAATCAATACTGGGGTTTGTCTCCGCATTTTTACGAGTCCAATGCTATAGTCCGAAAATTGTCTGTTGCTAGTCCGAGTCTGTGGGTTTGAAGGTAAAATAGGGGTTTGGGTATGTAAGGAAAATCACCAGACAAAACCCGGGGTAAAACAAGTGACTTCTGATGTATGTGCAAGTTCCTGGTATGTATATCCACATTTCCGGGTTTTCTGGTTATGCAGGTCCGGGTTTCTGGGTCATAGCTTTTTCCTGATTTGGGCACGTCTTCCACATTCATACCAGGTGAGTGCCATCCTTGAGTGCGATGGCCGAGGGTACTGGTAAAAACCGTATACTAGGTACTGGTATCAGTTTCTGAGGTGCGGGTGGGCCAGGTGTCGAAAAAGTGGGTTTTGTGGGTCTGAGAGCACGGGAAAAGCGGGTCCGAGTGTGCAGGTTTGCAGGTTTGCAGGTCAGATCTTCAGGTTGGTCGGGTGCATGCTAAACCTATACCATAAAACATAACTGGTGAGTAACAAGACAGTTGCTGCAGGTATGAAGGTGTCAGTGATATCTGGGTGACAAGGTGCGGAGATTTCGGGTTTTCTGGGGTTTGCGTCTCCTAGGGACTTTGGATCTAAACTCGAAATGTCTGGTGTCAGTACATCTATGCCAATATCCTCTGTGAACATATCCAATGTTTCTGCTGCAAAAAGCGGGTTCCCATGGGTCGGGTTAGCAGGTGCAGTTGCATTGGAGATCGTTGGGTTGTCCTGAGTTTTGACAGGTTGCTGTACTTCTTCATCCATGGCCAGGGATTGAGGTGCGGGTTCATTGACAGGTATTTCTACATGTACTGCAACTGCTGGGACTATTGGTGCTGCAGGTTCCGGGTATCTGTGCATCAGGTCCGAGGCTCGGAGAGTGTGGGAAAGCGGGTCCGGAGTTTCAGAAAACAGCGGGTTAGCGGGTCCAGTGTAGCATCTCTCTTCTCTGCATGGGTACATGCCCAAAATCTCATTAGCAAAGTCCATAAAATTATTACCAGTGCAGGTATCGCAAAATTCCCATACTTCTCTCTCCTCAGGGACAGTGTACCTTAGGGCATACTTGATCAGGTCTTTTTCAGGTAATCCATTGTCTTGTCCAAGTTGGTGTACTATCTGCAGGAATGTCAGTACTTTGTACAGGTTTCCAGTGAAATGGGGGGCAAGTCCGGAGCTAGAAAGGGGCATCATGGTTGCGGGTTAGCGGGTCCAAAGCATGGGAAAGCAGGTCCAAAGCGCGGGTTTCTGGGTAAGACCTAAAAATGCCAAAAATCAAAACTTAATCAGATGAACCCCTTGCAGTGGGCTCCAGTTGTGGGTAACAACTCTGCAGTAGGTGGATATAATGTTGGGTGAATGCCATGCCTGCTGCTTCTCTTGCAAGACAAGAATGTTTGACCCTAAAGGGGTCTGCTACTGATAGAAGTCTGATAGTTAGTATCTAAGGTCGCGGAAAGGTAAAGAAACAAGTCCAAAGGTATGCGGACCAAGTCCGGAGGTCAAAATGTTGGGTCCGAAGGTAATCTACCAAGTCCGAAGTGTGGGAAAAGCGGTGTGGGTAACAACTCCACAGTAGGCGGATATAATGTTGGGTGATTGCTATGCCTGCTGCTTCTCTTGCAAGGCAAGAATGCTCGACCCTAAAGGGGTCTGCTACTGATAGAAGTCTGATAGTTAGTATCTAAGGTCATGGAAAGGTAAAGGAACAACTTGAAGTCCAAAGGTATGTGGACCAAGTCCCAAGGTCAAAATGTCGGGTCCAAAGGTAATCTACCAAGTCCAAAGCATGGGAAAAGCAGGTCCAAAGCTTCAGGTCATTGGTTTACGGATAATAGCAAGGGAACTGGTGTGGAAAGTGTCGGACTATGTCCGGAAACAAGGGAAAGTCAAGGGAAACGAATGACAAGGGTTGCGGGTGTGAAGCGGGTGCGGAACGGGTGATAACCAGGTATATTCAATCCAGGTAACAGGTAATGACAGGTATGTGACCAAGTAGATGGGAAGTCCCACCTACAGTAAAGTAAAGTTCTTGGTCGTACTATCAGTTCTATATAACTAACTACGTAGAAATCCGGAATATAGAAAATAGGAAAACATTGGGTCTGAAGATATGTAAACTGACATGAGGCACTGCGGACTTGTGAGAACACAGGTAATAACGCTGTATACTGCATCAGCCATGGGAAATTAGCTACTATGCACCAGTGGGGTTGGACGGAATGGACAGGACATAGGATGGACGGGTTTCCGAAGGTATGCGAGCGGGTCCGGTGCATCTCTGATGGTAGTCCAGCGGGTCCGAGGCTCGGAGAGTATGGGAAAGCGTCGGGTTTGAGCGGGTTTCGTCGGAGATGACTGGGAGTGACTGTACTGATGTCCAGACAACTGGGCTTTCGATGTACTCTGTAAAATAGTCTGCAGGGCTGTGGACAGAATGTTCACAACTGCGGGTCCGAGGGTTCGGGTCTTCGGGTTTCGGGGAATAGCAAGGGAACAGGTGCGGAAAGTGTCGGACTATGTCCAGAAACAAGGGAAAGTCAGGGAAAACAAATGGCAAGGGTTGTGGGTGCAAGACGGGTGCAAAGCGGGTGCATGCCAGGTATATTCAGCCAGGTAACAGGTAAGGACAGGTATGTGACCAAGTAGATGGGAAGTCCCACCTACAGTAAAGTAATGTGCTTGGTCATACTATCAGTCCTATATAACTAGCTACGTAGAAATCCGGAATATGGAAAATAGGAAAACATCGGATCTGAAGGTATGTAAACTAACATGCGGCGCTGCAGACGTGTGAGAACACAGGTAATAATGCTGTCTACTGCATCAGTCATGGGAAACTAGCTACTACACACCTGTGGGGTTGGACAGAATGGACAGGACATAGGATGGACGGGTTTCCGAAGGTATGCGAGCGGGTCCAGAGGATCTCTGATGATCTCCAAGGGTAGTCTGGTGGGTCCGAGGCTCTGAGAGCGCGGGAAAGCGTCGGGTTTGAGCAGGTTTCATTGGAGATGGTCGGGGATCACTGTTCTAACATCCAGACAACTGGGCTTTTGACGTACTCTGTGATATGGGCCTCTGCAGGGCTGCAGCCAGAATGTTTCCTACACCAGCCTGAAGTTTTTGCAAGCCAGAGCCATCTGAGGCCAGGCCAAAGCCACGGCTTTGGGGCCAAGCCGGGCCAGAACATCACTAACTAGACAATGCTGAGTTACTGTGGGCTCTGTGGCCCTGCTGGGAGGTTCTGTGCAGGGCTGTACAGAAGGGATCAAGTGTTGGAATCCGAATTGTCCGAGAATGACCAGGAGAGCTAATCCTTTATGGGCAAGCATAACCCAAAATGAGGCGAATGAGTGATGTGTTTGACGTCAGCCGAGAGTGCTCGATATATCATCTGTCTATTCCTTTGTTACTGAAAATTTCCCCTGTCTCTATGTTAGCCAGTATAAAGCATCTAGTAGAATCTCCCTCACATCTCAGTTTGAATATGAGACTGAGATGTGAGTACTTACATATTTCTTTACTGTACATTCAGCTAACAACGTTGTAGTTTATTGTCGTTGTTCTAGGTACTTGCATAGCACAGGAATTCAAATACAAGACTGAGATTTTATCGTCATTGTTCTAGCATCCTCGTCCCTCCATCGTAACCTATCACATTACCAAGCTGTGGTACTGGGACACTGTACAGCTCTGTACAGAACATTGTAGTTTACTGATGGATTTTAATTGGAACTACTATCTACAGTGACTAGCTTGGATCCGACAGTATGTAGTACCTTATGCAGGATAAAATTGACTTCAGACATTTCTTGTGAGGCAAAAAACTGTGTAGTTATGATTGCTGCCCTCCTGTCAGCTTCTACGACAACCAGGCTTGGGAATTCTATTCAGTTGATGGCCCCATCCAGCTGACTCACCTGCTTCCAGCACGACAACATATTTGCTCATCCAACAATGTGACAATAACCAATACAGAGACTAGCATGCTCAACACACCTGGGTTGCCCAATTGAGAAGCCTTATTATACTTGACGATTATGTGTCTCGGCAACTTTCATTAGGCTCGTTTGTGCTGAAACTCAACACCAGCATTAGATGCTGCCCCAAATTACCTATGGCCTTCACCTATACAGTCTATCAAGCCCCTCCCGCCTGCGCTTAGCCTAGAAAGGTTATCCCCCCCAAGGCACTCCGTTCTCACACCCCTTGCCCTCTTCCACATCACCCACTACACACTGCTGCTGCCCTCTGCATACCTTCTGCTCACCCATCAACACAACCCCTGCCATATATGCAGACATGCGCCTACAAGGGGACCCGCTATCCCACTTCTTTCCCATTCTTCCCCAGTGCACACACCGCTGTCGTTGACATAGCCCACCATCAGCCCTTATACTACATATCTTCAACGCATGCCATGCCTCGTGGCTCTACCACTTTCAAGGTTACTGGGCTGTCTAAGTCAGTCATTTCCCACAACTTTTGAGGACGCTATGGTCAATCAAATGTCCTTGCAGCTGCCAAACAGCAGCATCAAATGACGACAACAGATACCAGCCGCCAGGCTGAAATACAAGGTATGTTTTCCCAATCACCTTCCATCCCATTCACTATAATTTTAGCAACAGAGATGTCCGCAGAGGACCGAGACACAGTGGAGACTATGATTGGCGAGCATGGCATGGATGTCGAGGCGCTACCATACACTGCTCCTCCTGGAGAGGAAGATTTTGATATGAGTCATGCTGGTGGGGAACATGAAGGATTCAAAGGACTGGCACATCAGGTGGCCAACATTGGTGGATAGTAAGTCCTATATGCTTCATCCTTACAAATCTTGCTTATACTTCAGAACAGTCACTATATAGATCCTTGCGATTGCAGAGACCACACAGAAAACCTGACATCTCATTGGAATATCCAAGTTGACCACTGTCATGAACATCCTACCTGCAGCCTTGCAGAGCATCATTTCCCCATGCTAGCCAATACCTACACTCACAGTCCAAAGTCATTCCGAAGAGCCGCAAACAGTTCCAGATAGTTGCGGTCAGTTACGCACCTTCACACATCGTTGCGGTGGCTCCGCATACTGGGTTACGATCCACATCACTTCGCATAACCATACCGGTCCCTTGCATCATCCTCCCATGTCCTGTCCACGTCCATCCAACCCCACTGGTGTGTTATTAGTCTCTCCTTGTCACCCATTGATCGTTTGCAGCCTCATTTACATACTTTTCCCATACATGAGGCAGACTTAGCGCTATTACATGTTACATCGTTCAGGCTCGCTTGTACATATGCGGTCGCCTATATTGTCCCGGATTCATACACATTTACTTATATACGGACTCAGGACTTGTATCTCAGCACTTTTCTACATTCCCTTCCTCTGAGTCGGTGTTGCAGGAGTCACTGGCCTTAGTTACTACGCTCTAATCCTTGTGCAATTTGATTGCTGTTCTCATCATCACGTGTGAGCTCCGCATTAAAGCATTCGACTACCGCTAATTTATACCTAGGAACCTCATTGCAAATCCCGGAGTAGTTCCCGGTGTGGGAGAAATCGTAGAAGCGCGCTATAGTGATAGCGTGTCGATCCTGTTTGGTGCGAGAGTAGTAGTCGACCCAAGGGATAGCTCTGAGAGCAGTTCCTCAAGTAAGAGCGAAGGGACAAGTGCGGCTGGATATTACGATCTATGCGACGGACTCCGCAAGCTATGCGGCGAAGATGCGAGATGCGGGTATGCGGAAGAGTTGCGAGACGAGTGCGGTGCGGACGCGGAGTAAGAGAGCGCGAATATAACTAGAAGGGAGCCAAGTACACGAGTCCAAGTACCAGGTAGCGGGTGACGGGTATGACGGGTAAGGGTACCAGGTATAAGGGACGCGATGCGAAGATTTACCGGGATCTGTTCCGGAATTCTTATGCGACGAGGTTTCTAGGTATAACTAGCAAGAGTCGAACGCTCAAAGGAGTGTAGAGGTCAAGCGCGAGATAGGGAGAACTGCAATCGATTGCGCAAGAACAAAGAACGAGGTAGACTATACTAGTGACTCCTGCAACACCGACTCAAAGGAAGGGAATGTAGAAAAGTGAAGTAGTTATGAGTCCTGGGCGAGTATTTATGTGAGTCCGTACGAATCCGGGACTGTGCAGGCGACCGCATATGTACAAGCGAGTCCGGAGTGTTATAAGATGTAATAGCGCTAATCTGGCCTCATGCATGGGAAAAGTATGTAAAACAGCCTGCAAATGATCAATAGACAACAGGTAAGGACTAATAACGCACCAGTGGGGTTGGACGGACGTGGACAGGACATGGGAGGACGATGCGAGGGCCCGGTACGGTTATGCGGAGTGATGCGGACCGTGACCCAGTATGCGGAGCCACCGCAACGACGCGCGAAGGTGCGTAACTGACCGCAACTATCCGGAACTGTTCGCGACCCTTCGGAATGACTTCGGACTGTAAGTGTAGGTATTGACTAGAATGGGGAAATGATGCTCTGCAGGGCTGCAGCCAGATATTTTCCTACAGCGGCTTCCTTTGGTATAGTTTGCGTTCACGTGGGTGAGGAAGGAACTACAGGGCGATTCTGTGAGGAGGTCGAGTAAGTCCACTGTGCACTCGGCGAGGCATCTTCTGAGTCCAAGGAGGTTATATTATATTTTGAGCTTGGGAGGGTTGCAGAGGCGAGTGCGTTACCATAATGCGACAAAGTGTTGATCGAGCTCCGGGGATCTGTATAGGGGGTGTTATCAGTGATGTTTAAGTTGAAGCAGTCATGAGAGCCTCCTGCGCGTCCTGGATTGCTTGGACCCACCGCTGGACCTCCACTGGACTTTCAGCCTGGAGATGGAACATTCTAACAGTAGAGACAACACCAAAGGTATTGGTATGTTTCTTGAGCGTGACTGGGGTGCAGGAATGCACGTCGGAGAGATCGAGAAGGCGTAACAGCTGATATTCTGCGTTCTTGGAGCATGACCTACGCCCAAAGACACGAACCAGGAAAGCTTTCTGTTGTGGGATTCTACTAAGGTGAGCTTATGCACGGCCACACTCGAACATAAGAGGGGAGGTAAGGGACGAGAGATCAAAAGGCTGCTGTATATTAGTTTGACGAAGACAAAGAGATTTTCGGTGCGCTATGCTATTGGGAAGCGCAGGGGACGAGATTAGTTCAAGCAAAGTAGAGAAATCTCAGGCTCATGGTTGTCGAGTTGTGCTAGAAACACAAGGGAGTGATTGTGTCGAGCGGGGGTCGCGGCGGGAATGAATGACATGGTGGGCGGAGGAGAAGATGGATGACATTGGTTCAACTGCACTGACTTGGATATGATAAAGTTAACATATGTACAAATGCAGAAGTTATGCACCTACATTAATATGCACATGCACAATGCATTCACATGCAAAGTTTGTCAAAAGTTCGTTGCAAAGTACACAAACAAAGTCTGACATGCTTGCATTTTTTACGTTTGCAAAGGTTCTTTGCATTTTGCATAAAATCAGAGTTTTGCCGTCTCGAATTTCTTAGATTTCTATCTATCTCAATTTGTACTTAGACGTCTATTGCTACCTATCTACCTCATTCTTGTCGATTTTCACTGGGGCTCAAAACAAAGGCTCAAGCAAAGCAACACAAAAGCGGATTCAAATCGCATAAACAAATATAAACAACACGGTTCCATGCCCAACATCGTCAATGGACTACAAGACATTAGAACCTATGTATAGAACCTTCAGATCTTCAGATGCTGACGCGGTGGTATCTGTGTGAGTTCGGTGCAGTAACGCCGCACCCCATCACACTTTCACAGGGACACTCATTCATCCCCCACATGACAGCCTAGCAGTGGTAGTTTGATTGCAGGTGATGTACCAGACATTCTGGACGGCAGCATCATCGACTGGAGTGAGCTAGAGAGGGTTGAAAGAGGTATCATGCAAACTGGCTTCATTAAAAAGATCAATGTACTCAGTCGAGGCTCAGAGCACTAGTGCATCAGGGTGGAATATTGATGCACTTTTGACATCAGAAGGTATTATGCCAATTGCCACTAGATCGATTCTTTTCTACCCTACACTATCAGTAGTGAGCTGGCTAGAAGGGACCAAGCTGGCCGTCTACGCTATCCAGCTCCATACAGATCCCAGTCCATCCCAGTAGTTTACTGATGAGTCATGATGGTGAGAGACAGAATGCCACTGACTCGATATTGTTTTCATTCTTCTCAAGGCCATGTTCTTTGCCATCAACAGATCTCCCAGGCTGATCCGCCATGATCAGACTTAATCAGATCATCAGACCGATCCAAGTTCTTGTTCTCCTTCTTCAACATCGCAGCACTCAGGTTGACAGCCTCATGTAACAAAGGTAGTCTTTCTTCTTCCTCTTTGGCTTTGCCTCAGGCCAAGCTCGCAATCCCCTCCTGTGTACATATCATCATTGACAATGCCTTTCAAGGTATGGTCACCTTTAGATTGGACATTGGCCTTGGTTCCTAACATGACACGGCTGTTTGGAGGGACATCTTTGGTGGCGCACGGTTTCTGTTTGACTGGCCTTGGACAAGACTTTACAGGTATTACCTTTGCTATCGCTCTTCCCTGCTATATCTCCATCAATGCACTCTATCTCACAGTGTGGTGACGGGCTGCATGATATGCCGCGTGCGACTGCAGGAGATATGGTACGACCAATGGCCCGGGTCAATACAAGTACAAAAATACAGCCAGTAATCTCACATTGTGGTGACAGGTTACATGATATGACTTATGGCCCAGGTCAATACTATAAATACAGCCTGCAGTCAGTGCATGTATGAATACCAGCCAGAGTTCTTTCAACATGTCTGTGGCCATGGACAAGCACAATAGGGTCGCCTATGATAGCCTCACTGCTGGGGAATTGGTGAATGCCAAAATCTTCCTACCTAACACGCTTTCAAGATGGCCATGGCCCCGTCGTGTTAATCAGTACTTCTCTGAAGTCAAGGTCGAACCTGCTGCCTGGTTTGTGAGCTTTAAAGCCTTTGGTGCTGGAGCACAGCATGCCTTCGACCTCCTCCATTGCGGTACGACATGGCACATGATAGTCCTGTCAACCTACTTACATCATTTGTCAGATCTTCTTGGCTGTTTAGCCTACCCAAATGCGAGCAAAGGTGAGCCATTCCTAAATTATGCCAACCGATGGCTTACTGAGAAGTTCATGTATCATACAGTGCATGTTCGCATCGATTGCGATGTGATGAGAATTGTATATTTTATAGATGAATACTCAGACGCGTCGGAGCCAAATGATGTCCGCAAGCAAAAGAGCATCATTATGGATGCTCTGCATAACCCTGATAAGCCACGTCCCGAAGGAGAATGGACCGGCAGAGAAATCCTTCGCCAGTGAGTGCTTTGCTACTATCTGATATTCAGCATCGGGACTTATCCCATCGACAGATTCTGGTCACGTACCATACGTGATGGTGGTGCTCAGTCGCAGAAGCGGTTCATCGCGACATTCAAGGAGTATCTAGAGTCCATGGTGGATGAGGCCATTGACCGAAGCGAACATCGTATCTGTGACATTCCAAGTTACATTGACATGCGCCGTCGCACGGTCGGAGTGAGACCTATGTTGGCACTTTTGGAGCTGGGCCTGAATATCCCAGACGAAGTCATTTCACACCCAACAATCGAGACCATGACTATCGCATGCATGGACATGATCGCTCTCAATAATGTCGGTGATATTTCTGCGGATATATCGATAATAATACTCATAAAATGTAGACAGGATATCGCATCCTACAATCTAGAGCAAGCGTGTGGAGAGGTTAGTCACAGTATGATAACGATTGCCATGAGGGAGCTCAATACAGACGTCAACAGCACCATGCTATGGGCGGCAGATCTCCATATGGAATGTCAGAAGAAGTTATTGGAAGCCATGTCAGCAATTCCAAAATGGGGAGACCCCATCGACTCGCAGGTGACAGAGTACTGCGATGGCATTGGAAATTGGGTGTGTGCGAACTATGAGTGGAACTTCGAGAGCGAGAGGTTCTTTGGCACAAAGGGTCTAGAAATCCACAGCAAGAGATGGATGACACTGATGCCAAAGGACTGCCTGAAAGACTCTAACGAGGTTGGACCTGTACTTGTTGATGGTTCCCTGCTAGTATGAAATATAAGCATCACAATGACAGCTGTATGCACCTGTATAACTATGAGGTAGTGCACTACATAGCGTCCAAATGTGGTTCTGTTTTTTCATGTAAGGTTGGGCTAAAAGCAGACGACACGAACATGTGACGTCGAACTTTCTGGGAAGGACAAAGTGATCAACTGACCTTCTACTATTTATGTCCAAGTCTATGACAACGTTCATCCTGGCGTCGTTGTCCATGGGTGCGTGCAGCGCTCGTTCAAGGAAGTTGCAAGCGTTGATAAGAACTGTGTACATAGTTCCTAGCACCTGTAAGTACTGCAGGCCGCCCCATCAATAGTCCGATATCAAATATTGAACATTTTCAGTTTCATCATGGGTCCAAGCCCACGGCTCGGCCTCACACAGACCGGCCATTTCTTCGGCTCAGCCTGAGGTTTGTGAAAGCCGAAGCCATGGCCGTGGCTTTCGGGCCGGGCCGGGCTGGCACAGTGGCATTTATGTTGCGCAAATGTTGTGAGTAGATGTCTTCTATATCAGCCCACCCTGTCTATGGCACCTCTACCTCCACCTCTGACTCCTGCAGCATCTTCACAGCCCTATATAGGTGATATGACTTGTCCTTTATGTGGGCTACCATTCACCCAGCCGTATTTGAGCCGTATCAAGATCCACCTCGCCGCATTTTATGTTCTCGCCCAAATTCCCTGCGCCGTCGTAGATCTCATGACCAGAAATCCAACCACTCACTACCCACTACACTGCCCACTACATTCATTTGTAAATGGCTTGTTGGAGACAATACACCCTGCGCATTTGAAGGGTCGCTGGACGATTTCAATAAGCATTTCAGGAGCAGTCAATTATCAGCACCCGTCCCATGCAAACCATCCCTATTTTCCTTTCTACGATCCAAGCAACAATGACGTGCCCCAGTTTTATCTCACATCCATAAATTGTCTTTTCCTGATTTTACCCCTTCTTCTGTTGGGTCAATCATCAACACTCCTGCGCTACTGCTCTTCTAGCAGCAGAAAACCCAATATCGGGGATTACACGACGCTGTATTGGGCCATCGTAAATGACCAGCGAGAGGGGTTATGCTGGCACAATTGCCCGCATATAATTCTGCCCCTAATACTAATGACACACCTTTTGAGCATCTGAGGCCTCTAGTGAGGCTGTCTCCACTAGTCTCCGGGGACTACGAACGAGGACTACATGTTGGCTGGTGAGGCATGTAACGGCGTTTTTGGTAACCCTTTTCACCTTTGAAGCTAACACAGCCTCTGTCGAGAACGGGAATGCACGCGTCATGATTGGTTCCGCGAGGACGGTACACCTAACATCTCTATACGCTAATCAATAGTGTTCGTCTCTTTTCTGTTCTTTGCGGATGACTCATCCAATTGTCGCGGGAATTAACAATCGTGTATTACCTATTCCAATGACATTGATAGCCGGCAAAGTCGCACAGGCAGCTATTCGTTAAAATCAAACCACGGACTTGACACGGACATCTCTCAATGTCATCGCTCCTCAGCAGAACATTCATGTTCGTTACTATCCGCAGGCTCATCAACATCCTCGCCCCTACAAAATCCCGTTGCCATCTACTACATCAAAACATATTATCACGCAATGCACCATCACACACATCGATCACAAGCGCTGCATTCCTGGCGTAAAGAGATGGCATGTATTCTCTCGAATCGTTGTCAATTCACTTCGTTGTGATCCCAAATATCAGACTCGACGCCTTTCAGCACAGCTCGATTTCAACATCGTCTATTTCTACTCTCAATCTACTCTTTTCCCTTTCGAACCCGCCAAGTTCTCGCTACACAATTCATAGCAGATTTACATGGGTGTTTGACGACCAATGGCCATTATGGATCTCTGATCTATGGCTTCCTGTCGGCGGGTGCATGTTCTGTTCGGCCCTTCACATGCACTTGGCGTAACACATCAAAAGCTATGTGACACCTGTACAACTTTCCGACGACATGGAAGCTTCTGGTATTAGTTCGTGGTGGCCTCGTGTTTGTCTGGACAAGTATAAGACCCTTACACCCCGCTTGCTACTTGTGTCCGAATCCTTGCAGAGTTCTCATCACCTGAACGTTGTATCCACACTACTGCAATCCATTGAGGTGAACGAAACTTGAAGCTCAGTCTACTCCACAGTCGATTTATCTTGGTCTAGGCCGCACCTCCCTGCAGAGTTCTTGTCACTTGGACGTTGCATTCATATTACTGCAATACATAGAGGTGAGCGAAGCTTGAAGCCCCGTAGTCCATAGCCAGTGAATCTTGGCCTAGGCCGCACCAGACGTACACGGAGAACACGTTATCACGCAGCCCTTCTCAGTGTCAGTCCCCCCTTTTTGTTGGTGCAGCATGCACCCAGATACTGATCCAGGACTACTCCCGGTCGAGGCGGGCAGTCATCATTTATTAATGTCGTCCGTGGCCTGTCCAACGATGACCCCATCGCTGCTCCTGCAGGGATTGTCGAAACTACCGATAGGGTCACAAGATACACTTATCCGCGCCCGGACTCCCAGAACTTTTGGTATGAGGGTTCCCGTGCAGGCACTCAGAATGTGCCCGACTGGCAGCCCTTCAATAACTTGAGCCTCTACATCTTCGACCGCATCATTGTCCTCATCGACAATTGTTTCTTAGACTCCGACCTCGCCATTCTCCGGGCTTGCGGGCAGTTCACCAACACCGAGGCGTTCATTTTTCGCTCTAAGTCAGAGTACTACGCATCAACAATATGGCGTTGGAGACAGGATGCCGTGAGGGTTCTATTTCTTGTCATGCTGACGACGAAACACGTTCTCGTTTTCAGCAGATCAAAATCTCAAAACCGGAGGAACTTCATTGACGAAACCCACCAGAATGTGCAACTAAACTTTGAGAGCAATCACACCCCCACTCACTCCCAACAGGGGCATACTCTTATTCGCCGCTCTGTCTTGCATTTCTCTCCTGATGGGCGGGCAGAAATAGGTAGGTGTGCGCACCGCCTTGGGAGATACGGGCGATCCGCACATCCATTCTCATTCGACTCCGATGCACAGATGGTCGGCCCAGCAACGACCGAAATACGCATACTCGGAGTCTCATTCGTCTATAAAACTTGAAGCACCACCTCGACTATCACTCGTGTCCTCAAGGCACAGCCCTCAGATTGAAGACGTGTTCCAGTCTCCAGGACTGACGCCAGCCCAACGTGTTGTTCATGCAAGCTCTGATATTTGCGAAGCAACATGGGTTGGGCATTGATATTGGCTAATCGTGCTCGGTCGTTCCAAGCGCTCTTTGCCAGAGCACGAGGAACGTCCGACGTACAGGTAGACAAAGCTAAGTCTTTTATCGTTTCTCACAGTCCCTGGATCTTTCAACGTTGCACTCTGGAATCGGGTATGTATTGATAAAGTGATACAGCATGGTTATAATAAGTATTCAAACGAGCATAGTGCAAGAGAATGCCGAATGTGTGAAACACTGGATAATGTCATTAAGCATGAATTTGACGTAGGGATGGATGAACGACCGGAGGTATATTGAACAGGCGATGGCTGTTGGGAAGGTCCCTGGGAAGCCTGGGGCTCGCATTTTCTGGGTCCTAGTCGATTGAAGATTGGAGAGGTGAGGTTAGTTGATTATGCAATGACGACATTCGTGTGCGTCAGTCTCACCTTTCGTTGCACTCTGAAACCAGGTATATATTGATAAAGTGATACCGCATGTTTATAACACAATTAATAAGTATTCTGCAGGAGCGGGACTCAATCATCGACATCCCACTTCGGGATTGGCAGCCTAGGAGGCAGTTTCCTCCATCCATTGGCTGGCTCAGCAGCGGAAGGAACATCCTTTACGATCACTGACTGCCCCAGCTCGTAGTCATATGAAGCACTCGAGCTACTGGGGATGGACTCTCGTAAGTCAGCTGCACGGGCTCGGATTTCTTCCTCGATAGCGTCTGATTGTGAACGCTGAGCAGCGCGTCGCTTGCCCGATCGCAGGGATTTCTTCAGAGCATCGATAAAGAAGGATGGGGATAGATGAGACGGAACTGGTGAAGACCCCGATGAGTCAAAGAATCTCTTAGCCGGACTCTGTCGTAAACCGTCCAGTATTTCGATAACAGTACAACTAAACATGCAAAAGCGATGCACACCTTTGGACTGTACTGAACACTGGACCGTTTCTTGGGAAATGGCAAGCGCTTCACCTTCAAACGCAAACGATTGAGGCGACGAATTTCATTTGTAGCTGAACCAAGTATTTGCTCTTCGGTGAGGGATACATTGCCGAAAGCAGTGAGTGTGTGCTCGTCTTCTGAGTCGGTGGCACTGTTGGTGGCATCCGGCTCGGCGCAAACGTCTCCAAAGGACGAGAAGTCGGGAGGGAGGTGCAGGCTCACGTGCGGGGGCACGGTAGATTTAGGCTCAATGACTTGTCAGCGGAGAGGAGAGAGGAACAGAGAGGAGTGCTCACCATTGAAATGTAGAAAGCTTAGCAGTGAGGAGCCTGACGAAGTTCTGCACCTTTATACTGCACATGTCGTCCGTCCACAGGTGGGATGTACCTGGCTAGCCACGAAATCCACAAAACACAATAGTCGTCCCCTCTGCAAATCCAGCATCATCGTGTCAAACAGTCAAAGGCTCAAATTTGCAAAACAAAGGCTCAAGCAAAGCAACACAAAAGCGGATTCAAATCGCGTAAACAAATATAAACAACGCGGTTCCGGGCCCGACTTCAGATCTTCAGATGGCCTAACGTAGTTGTATCTGTGTAAGTTCGATGCGGTAGTGTTGTACCCTTCACACTTTCACAAGAATACTCATTCATCCCCCACACTAGATCTCGGGTCTAAGTACGTTAAAAACACCATACTCTGCTTGTTGTGTCTGTTCTGATGGGCGGACGGGAATAGTGTGTGTGTCACATTAGGAGATCCTAGTGCGTCCAGGCATCTAGAAACCCACTAAGGTAACGGCGGAAACCACTAAACGAATCGAGCCAGAGATAACAGGACAATAGTAGTAACTGGTTTGGCGCCTATTGACGTCACGAGGGAAGGCTCTCAATCGATGCCTTCACTAGCTCTCTGAGTAATGGTAATTACAGATACATATCAATTCAATATCGGGGATCAATATCAATTCCCATTCGAGCATTCTCATTAAATGTCAAGTACGCGTGCTGCATAATAGGTGGCGTGTATACATGGAGACCAGCAGATGACCTTGCGCTTCATTCTTGAAAGTTTGAACCAATGAGACGATTTCTCGAACGTTTGCGAGGCTGAATGCACAGCAATACTTGTCAATTAATGAAACTTGAATACAACACTCGAAGTAATGTACAGCGTCAAATAAGTCATGAATAAATTGTTCTGTCGTTGACAACACAAGTGTGCCTCCATAGAACATAATCCTGCATCGTTGTCAAGGGTATGGGTCGTACGTAGTCAAAGCACGTGGTTCAGTATACTACCGCCCACACACATGGCAACAAGCTAACACCTAGACAAGCCATGGTGAATATCCCAACAGCCTGCTGCAGTCCAAGCCATGCGTAAGTGGCGATACCAACAAGTGCCAAGATAAAGCCGGCACCACTTAGCGCCAAAGTCGTAAAATAGCACCTAGTCAGGAGATCCAGTGGGGGTGTGGACGTCCTGGATTGAAGCCGGAGTCTTGAAGGTGTCTGAAGAAGGGACTGTATAGCATACAAAGGAGGGATGGCTCTAAGCGAGAGCTGCTTTCCATGAATGCTGTCGTGGTGGTGCAAACCAGTATTAGAAAGTTCGCCTACTTCGTCTTGTTTCGTAACAGGAGGGAGTTCTGCATCAACGATCTCATATCGAACGAGAGCAAAAGACGCGACATATCCGAGAATTGCTAAGGCAAGCCATAAGTGCCTCCCGCTTCCCCAAACCATCTCGACACTCACCAGAACAGACATGGAAAACGAGGGCACCAGCAAAACATGCATACACGAGTTCCTGGGAACCCAGGCTTGTATTAAGTGTGACTAGCGATGTTCCGGAGGTAAGGGAGAAGAGCCGTCCGTCGATGGAAGCAAGAAATGTCGTCTGACGAGTCGTTTCAGAAATATGTAACTAGAGTCACTGAGCAATGGCTTACTATAACAGTGACCGTCTGGATTCGTTGCATCCAAGCTGCTACAAGCGCCGAATGATCTCCCGTAGACGTTTTTGCATCCTTTTGAATCGTGCTGCGGACTTGTTTATCACGTTGGCTATCTGTGTATTTCTCAAGAATTCTGCTGGATTAATAGAATGTTATCAAATACACACCAATGCTAGGCCCGGGGTCTACTCGTCCGAGGTCTCCTTGAGTAGACATAACTTGCAGCGTTATGTGCGTGTTCGCAAGAACAAAGTTGTGGGCCGCGTGTCCTTACGAATTGGGCGCCTGCAGCATCCAGTTAGTGGATATAAGCTAGCCATAAGATTCCTCACAAACGTTCAACACTGAGTACTGAATACTGAGCGTCCACTGGATTGACAAGACTTCTCGGACTCACCTTTTATACATACCATGCGCCCCAGAGCGCCAAACCCAAGGAAGTCGATTAATCAACCGGTTGCGCGGCTGCGGATTTCTTGGCGTTGATATTACGGAAATAGCATAATCCTGGAGATGGAGCAAGCTTCGACGGGGTCCGCGCATCAGTGGTATTTACCTAAGTAGATTGAAGCCTGACAGCATCAGCCGCCGTGATACGTGAGGCTCAGGGTATGCTTACCGCCCATCGATGGGCGTGTTATTTGTGTGAAATTAGAATGACAGAACAACTTGTCTGCTGTCGCAGTTCCGGTTTGGAAGGGCGTGAAGGGCGGAGATCACCTCTGATTCAGTTGCGATCTCCAACGAAGAAAATGAGCAGGTAAGTCACCACGATCCACCATGAGCCACGGAAAATTTGACGTGGCTGGGGTGGCAAGCCGCGTGATGCATCACGGTCATGTTTGCTCATAAGTACTGGCCACGCCATATCTGCCTATGGCTACGAAGTGACATTGATGGAAGACAACGAACGCGTCAGACGTTAATTTAGAAACCGGAGAAAACCGACACGTACCGTAGATCTATAGATCTAGCGCTCATAGTATGTAGAATCTCCGCTAGATCATCTCGTGCGGTATCGAGACCAGATTCCGCCTAATATGGCAAGTGCTCAATTAAACATGACTGGACGACCGCCGGTGCTGGAAATATATCTATTGCATTCACCGTAGCTGAGGAAATGAATGTAATTGATATGGAAGACCAAATCAGCGGCTGCTACTTATTTCGCCGGTTATGCATTTACGAGCCCACACCCGTTGTGCCTTCGGCACAGGAAGCAAACATGGTGGGGGCGCCTGCGGCGCCACCCGTTGGCACGCGAGATTTTTCCACATAAGGGATTAGCCGAGCTAAGCGCAAACCATGTGCTCACCACATGGCGCTACGCGCAAACCATGCGAGCTAGCGAGCCCGTTTCCCAGGGGTTGGCCCGTTATTCTTAGACGAGCTCTCACCCGTTGTGCCTTCGGCACAAGCCAAAGTCGCGCTTCGCGCTCCTTTGGTGTAAGGTGAAGTTCTTATTCTTAATAATCATAGTACTGAAGCCAAAGGAGCACTTCGTGCTCCTTTGGCTTCAGTAGGTGCCTACGGCACCTTCTGCTGTGCCTTTGGCACAGGAAGGAAGCAGAGTGCTTCAAACTTCATATTCCCATTCTCCTGTTTTCCCATTCTCCTGTTTTCCCATTCTCCTGTTTTCCCATTCTCCTGTTTTCCCATTCTCCTGTTTTCCCATTCTCCTGTTTTCCCATTCTTCAGTTTTCCCGTTCCCCTGTTTTCCTGTTCTCCAGTTTTCCCGTTCTCCAGTTTTCCCGTTCTTCAGTTTTCCCGTTCCCCTGTTTTCCTGTTCTCCAGTTTTCCCGTGCTTCAGTTTTCCCGTCCTCCAGTTTTCCCATTCTCCAGTTTTCCTGTTCTCCAGTTTTCCCGTTCTTCAGTTTTCCCATTTTCCCATTTTTCAGTTTTCCTGTTCTCCTGTTTTCCCATTCTCCAATTTTTCCATTTTTCCTGTTCTCCTGTTTTCCCATTCTCCTGTTTTCCCATTCTCCAATTTTTCCATTTTTCCATTTTTCCATTTTTCCATTTTCCATTTTCCATTTTTCCATTTTTCCATTTTTCCATTTTTCCATTTTTCCATTTTTCCATTTTTCCATTTTTCCATTTTTCCATTTTTCCATTTTTCCATTTTTCCATTTTTCCATTTTTCCATTTTTCCATTTTTCCATTTTTTCCATTTTTCCATTTTTCCATTTTCCCATTTTCCAGTTTTTCAGTTTTCCCATTCTCCAATTTTCCATTCCCATTTTCCCATTTTCCCATTTTCCCATTTTCCTGTTCTTCACTTTTCCCATTCTCCTGTCTCCCCCCTATTCCCCTGTCTTCTCATTTCATTCATTCTCATTTTATGTATTTTTCCCACCAATTTTGATGTTGTTGGTCAATTTTTCATATTTAATGTCATCTACATAATTGTTGTTGCAGGATGAGCCGTGGAAAGTACTGCCGAAAGTGTGGACCAGTGTGCATATGAAAGGGAGGACTACGCGAGAAAACCACGCGAGTTTCCAAAAAGAGGTTTAAGCGAGGTTAGCGACGCACGCGTTGATAGGCGTAAACCACATGGACCTACGCGAAAGCCACGCGAGCTGGCGAGCTCTCCCACACCGTTCTCCCTTTCTTCTTAGAGATAGATTCTTAGAGATAGACGAGCTCTCGCCCGTTGTGCCTTCGGCACAAGCCAAAGTCGCGCTTCGCGCTCCTTTGGTGTAAGGTGAAGTTCTTATTCTTAATAATCATAGTACTGAAGCCAAAGGAGCACTTCGTGCTCCTTTGCCTTCAGTAGGTGCCTGCGGCACCTTCTGCTGTGCCTTTGGCACAGGAAGGAAGCAGAGTGCTTCAAACTTCATATTCCTGTTCTCCTGTTTTCCCATTCTCCAGTTTTCCCATTCCCCTGTTTTCCTGTTCTCCAGTTTTCCTGTTCTTCAGTTTTCCCATTCCCCTGTTTTGCTGTTCCCCTGTTTTGGCTGTTCTCCAGTTTTCCCATTCCCCTGTTTTCCTGTTCCCCTGTTTTCCTGTTCTCCAGTTTTCCTGTTCTTCAGTTTTCCCGTTCCCCTGTTTTCCTGTTCTCCAGTTTTCCCGTTCTTCAGTTTTCCCATTCTCCAGTTTTCCCATTCTCCAGTTTCCTGTTCTTCAGTTTTCCCGTTCTCCAGTTTTCCCATTCTCCAGTTTTCCCATTCTTCAGTTTTCCCATTCTCCAGTTTTCCCGTTCTCCAGTTTTCCATTCTTCTGTTTTCCCATTCTTCAGTTTTCCCTTTCTTCAGTTTTCCCGTTCTCCTCTTTTCCTGTTCTCCTCTTTTCTCATTCTCCTGTTTTCCTGTTCTTCAGTTTTTCCCATTCTGCAATTTTTCCATTTTTCCATTTTTCCCATTTTACAATTTTTCCATTTTCCTATTTTCCAGTTTTTCAGTTTCTCTGTTCTCCAGTTTTCCCATTCTCCTGTCTCCCCCCTGTTTCCCCTGTCTTCTCATTTCATTCATTCTCATTTATGTATTTTTCCCACCAATTCTGATGTTGTTGGTTAATTTTTCATATTTATTGTCATCTACATAATTGTTGTTGCAGGATTGAGCCGTGGAAAAGTACTGCCAAAAGTGTGACCTGGGTTGCCTATGAAAGGGAGGACTACGCGAGAAAACCACGCGAGTTGCCAAATCGAGGTTTAAGCGAGGTTAGCGAAATACGCGAAAATTAGCGAAAACCATGTGGGCTTTGGCGAAGTTAGCGAAAGCCACGCGAGCTGGCGAGGTTTCCCACACCGTTCTCCCTTTCTTCTTAGAGATGTCTCGCCGACATGATCGGATGCGCTGAAAATTCCATCAAAGAACGGAGCGGGCCGGGAATTCCCGCGTCACGTGATTTGCAGGACCCCGATGCGCGACTATGTACGTTTGGATTCCTGGAATAAGTTGGAAACTGTTTTGCTAATGACTTACCCACTATCCACCTGGTATTCACAAGCCGCCCCTTGGTAACATCAGGATAGACACCGTACAGGATGTCCGTTTCTTTCTGTGAGCACCACTGGAGAAAATAGCACAGGCAAGCCGCTCCACCGTCACGGTTTCCGGGTAGCTGCCCCAAGTACTAGCCCTCGGATGATGATGGATTCAAGACCTTAGCCTTCGCAGTAAGGCAGGTAATATTTGTCTACGCTGCGATGGCCGCGAATATTGCATGCGACGACTTGCTTCATAGACGGACCTGTCAAAGTCTGTAATCATGCCAATGCGGTTTCTGGTAACTCATCCTGTCATCACTCGGACCTTATGGTTCCTTCAAGAACCGGCATGTATCATCCCAGGCCAATTCCTGAATTGATCAAGCGCTCGTCCTAGTCCAACTTCCAACTTCGTCCTTGGTATTTATGTAGGTGCCACACATCATAACCATGTTCATCGCCTTCGATTCGACACACTGACCCCTTCTACGGCCACGAGCGGGCATCTTGGCGTGTCCTGAATATCCTCATTTATTCTTCAATTTCAATTCTTCGCTCACATTCGCTGCTCTGGTTCTCCACTGGGCGCTTGAAGGCGCACTTCCACACTGCTCGGAGATCCTCGTTCTCCCCCAAGATGCTGTTCGTGGGTACACTCAGCGCTTGTAACGAGCTTCGGGAGGATTATAGGTATACTGCTTGATGATGCCGTCAATATCGAACATGTCAGGAAGAGTGGGGTCCCTTCAATGCGGAATGCCGCGAGCGTTGATATTGTTCACCATTCGGATTTTTTGTTCGGGGAGCAAGGTGGGTACATACTGCCAATTCGGTAGTAAAGCTCTGTTCTGGCATCAGAGTTCAAAATGTCGAACGGTGGGAAACTTATATTGGATTATGAAATGGTATGTAATATGAGCGTTCTTTAAAGAAGTGGTACTTGTCACTTCTAGAGTTGCCCAGTCGTTGATTCTGATCCATGATGTTGACAAACTTATCATTGTTTACTGCCAATGCCTTTGGCGGCGCTACTACTCTTATTTTGGCCCTCGTTATTGCGAGACGCAGAGTACCTTACTGCCTTACCCTCCCGGCCCAATGCCGCTCCCTGTGATTGACAATGCCATGGATATAAGTCTCACACTGAACCTTGGTTGGCGTATACGGCATGGAAAAAGATATATGGTAGGTAGGTCGGCATACGCTGGTAGCCACAGATTTACCTTACGTCTTGAATTTCAGGTGACCTGATCCGTGTTAGACTGATGGGACAGGAATTTGTTGTCATCAACTCAGAGAAAACTGTACGCGCACTGTTGGATCAACGATCTGCTGTTTATTCAGACAGACCTATCCTTCCGGCCAGGAAATTGTGCGTTCTTGCAATCCCATGCGATCTGTAGCTTATATCTTGTCACAGCTATGGCATCGAATGGATAACGACCCTTATGCGCTATGGAGCAGAACTCAGATCCCATAGAAAAGTTGTTCCATCGTGCATTAACATAGCCGTTTTCAAAATCATCGATTGTGAGCCCACCGCAGGACCAGATGTTCATTGTCCATGTTTGTCCATGTCTCTCTATTGCCAGCACGTGAAGCGTCTGGAATCCAAGGACGTGATAACGGCTGTACAATCATTCCCATGCCAGAGTTCCATAGTCGGACCTGAAGAACAGGACAAGGACTCTATGTACTTCAACTTGCACTGCTGCAGTTGCCCCGCGAGCTCACACTCCTTGTGTAAATTGGACACGCACTCGAGGACTGGTAGCGGTTTCACGTTTCGTTCACGCGTGCGCGGTCCACGTTAATTGGCATCTGCCCACGAAAGACCTTTGGCTCGACTTTTTTCGGAGTTTTTTGGCGCTCGTGGACGAGCGGATCTAGACATTAGTTTGTGATTAGGACTGTATCATCATCCACATGGCGCCCACGAAGACTTGGTCCAGGATTGGTGGCGGATCGATTTGTCGTCCATGCGTACACAGTCGAAGTTAACAAATCAGCTTCGGGTCCCAAGAACCTTAGACTCCACTACGATCGGAACTGGAAATTTTCACTGTCACGCGCTAATTGCTTCACAGCCGTGGATAGCCCATGGCGTTCTTGAGTCCTGCAGGTGTGTCTGCAACTGTGCTTGAGCCCGTAATATCTGGTGTTTTAGACGTCGATCCCCGTTAGATGGAAATGGGTATGGTGGGTTCGTGTCATGTTGATATCTTATAACGGGACGTCTGAAGTAATCGTAGTCGCTACTTGAGGCTGATGGACATGGCTATCAGCGTAAATCGGTGATGGCGAGGGTGTCAAGCAGTTGGGATCGTGGGGGAACATGACAGGGCAATGATAAATAGGACAGAGACAAGACAGAGAAGTATTAATGCGCGACGGATAGTCTGATGGATATATATCAAGTTACATCTGAGATCACTAGTCTTCAAAAACATACAAACAATTACAATATTTCTAGGGTCCTAATGTCCATATTGTGAACAGAAGTGGTGTCTTTGACTTGTGCAATAATATCACGATCTGACGCAATCCTCTTGTACTCTCCACCGTGCTGCTGGGCGAGCAAAAATGCACCGAACGGCTGTCCAAGGCGAATGATCAGTCGCAACGCTCGTGAGCGACTTTCCGCATCAACCCGCTCCTGTCTGGCATAAGAACGCGAGCGATCTAACGGAGACTCGGGATCGGACCAACCCGCATCATCGTCGTCGAAGGCAGGCTGCTCTGCAAAGTCAGGTAACTCGAGGAGACGACGGTCCCACGGACGGACGAGCAAGAATGCCTGTCGGGTGGGCCTCGCCCACGAGAACTGAACCAGCGTCTCTTCAGTGGTGACCAACAAGTCATGAAGCCCATCTGCCTTTACTCCATACATGAATTGAGTTTCCCGGGCGAGACCCTGCCTCCGTCTGACTTCTGTGACAGGAAATGTGATGCAAGGCAGACGAAGTCTGCAGTTCGCGAAGCGAGGAGCTTTCAGCTGCTCAAGCCGGTCGTGAAATTTTGAAACTAGATCTCCATCCACAGTGTTTTGCAGCGAAGAGACGGCTGCCTGAACCTTATCTTCAGACAATGATGGCGGGGTGCATGGCGGAGCTGCGTATGATGAAATATTGGCCGGAAGACAACTGTTGAACGAGGATGCCTGTCCGACCCAGTCCAGGGCTGTAATATCCCCAGACCGAGCCACAATCTCCTGCAGGAGCCGCCCGAGTGCGTTTTCCTTATTCTCGCCATAAAGGATAGGTAGTTGTATGCCGAAGATACCAAACAGTGAGTACGCAACGTCTTCCGCCACAGTTGTGACACGCGTAGACGCCCATTTGAGTTTCTCTCGGGCATCTCTCATCCCCGGTTGAAAGGCAACGAGAGCGCGTGCATCTACGCCCGTTGCATCCTCCAGCTCATGCATGATGTCGACAGACTCCTTGTGGTTGTGGGAGTCGTTGTCGAGATATAGAGTCCAATCCTGTTGGTAGAAGAGAATGGCTTTAGGAGCTAGGAATTCTGGGACGGTCCATCCTCGGGTGTTCCAAGCACTCCTTGTCAGTGCGCCAGACTTGGACGGAGGCGGAACATCCGAGAGGTAGACGATCGTGAGCGCTGCATGGTGGTACCAGGAAAACATGGAGTTGAGTGATTTTTGGAGCTCGACATTGTTATTCTGGTCAATGCAACACGAATCAACCCACGCCCAGTGAAACCCTGCCTGGCGAGCTTTTTCGCAGAATAACTGCAACTTTGTAAGACTGCCAGCTGCCTTCAGCTGGTACACGACCTTGCCCTTGATGTCGTGCAGCAGCGGCTCCTTTCCTTCCCATCTATGTGATAACATGACGCAACCGAAGTATTTCGCCACTACATCTGCGATGCTCTCCGTCTGGAGGTTCGCATGCTTCATAATAGACAACAAAAGCTGCTTGTATTCTGTGGTCGTTTTGAAAGCGCTTATCTGCGTTTCTCGATCACATAAGAACCCGGTGGCGGTGTCGAACAGACGAAGCGGGGCAGTGTCAAGTTGAACGTCGATGACCTTTCGAATAGCACATTCTGCCTCTGAGGGACTGACATACTGCTCGCGGAGCTCTGAAAAAAAAAGCTGAGTATCTAGACAGTGGTTACTTACTAAGGCTTACTTCGTATCTGGATGTCGTGAGCACTGTCCAATTTGGCGAGCATCATTTCGAAGGGCTCGATAGCTTCATCATAGCGTTGTGCACCATGAAGCGCTGTATGCTTCAACCGGTATCCAACATGCGACAAAGGGTTGAGTTCGATAACCTATGAGTCGCCAAAGTGAATGTTGGTCAGGAAACTGCCCGAGTAGATGTCATCGTACCTTTTGCGCGTCGAGAAGTACATCCTCCCACAGCGTTCTTTCCAACTGGGCCGTACTGCAGTTTGCAAAGACTTGACCCTTGTCGTTCAAAAAGACACGATATGAGATAGCGAAGGGGCAGGAAATCAACGGAAAATACCTTTGATTTCGGGCAGGCATCCTCGGGTACTGCCCACTCTGAGATAATCCTGTCGGAACCTCCACTAAGGATGTGCTTGCCATCCATCGAGAAAGCGACACATCCCACCCAACTTGAGTGCCGGAAGATGGCGATGGTTTGTCGATCTAAGAACCGCCAGAGACGAACATGCTCGTCATAAGATGCGGAAGCGACGAGTGTACCCGCGGGATGAATGGCAATGGAGGAAATGTCGGTAGTGTGACCCGTCCAGGAGTCACCGACCTGCATCCAGGTCAATGTATCCCATTCCCGTATGGTCGGGTCCTTGTGATCTCCCGCTGTGAGAAGGCGTGTGCCATCGGGCGTCCACGCGAGTGAAAAGTTATCTGGAATCTGCCCCTTGAAGTTCGCGAGGCGATCCTTCATATTTGAATTATAAATGTGGATATCGTTGTATGTTGCAATCGCAAGAAGCTCGCCAGATGGCGAATACCGAACGCAGCGGACACAATTTCTACGGTCGATTGGATTTCCTTGAAGCTGCCATGTCGTCGTGCACCATAGCTTGGCCATCTTGTCTTCTGAACCAGAAACCAGTGATGTTCCATTGGGAGAAAAGTCCAACGCGTAGATCCGATTAGAGTGGGCTTTGATGGACTGGGTGAGAGATTCGCCAGTTTCCCCATGCCAAATGATGAGCCCTCCGATTTGATCACCACTTGCTATCAGTTGCCCGTCTCGTGATATCGCCAACGCCGTCACCCTATCGCGATGCCCCTCCATCTTCTTCAACATAGCGCCTGTCCTCAACTCCCACAGACAAAGTGTCTTATCAAACGAACCCGTCACCATACGTCGTCCATCAGGGAAAACTGCTACAACGCGTATGGCTTTTGTATGATCTTTAAACACTCGAAGGGGTGTGGCGCTTGGGATGAGCTGAGACATTTTACTGGAGGTTGATGGTGTTGAGCACGGTCGAGGCGGACTTGGGTAGAGCCCCGAAGGATGGTGGGTATCCTGCTATTGCACAGGTGCGAGTACCGTGCGTTTTTGTGGTGTTTCATTGCATCACTGATCAGTGATATAGACGCCCAGAGGCCCCCAGTTGCTCCCTATGATGCCCGGCTGTCAGAACCCCTCCAAAATGGCCCTCAAATAGGCATGGCAAATAGGCAAAATCGGATAAGGGTAGTCACGTGTGACAAAACGTCACAACGGTAGTGTGACAAGGAAAATCATCGCGTTCTGGCTGTAGAGGCTGACCACTGACCATATCGGCAAACCTGATTCAGAGGCCGTGATAGATCACTGACTTCCACTGATAGAACTTCTGGACTGATGCAGCACAAGTGTGATGTGTGGCAATAACAACTTGAGAAATTAGAATGGCCTTGGAATTCTACAGTCCCGGTTCGATAGCTATTCGACAACCGTGTCTTCCAATGGCACTCACTGCCTTGCAAATCTTGCGTAACAGCCAGCATCCCGCAACTTGTGGTAGTTTACGATTAGGGTGAACAAGGTCATATTATACGAGGGAATTACTGGTGTACTTATCATATTCTCCAAGCGCTAACACTTGGACAGAGGTAGGCCGTCGATGTCGTCACCGGAGCAGCCATCACGCTAAGAACGGTTTATAGTTCGATCTGGTCTGGATGGGCAGTGTCCTATGTCAGCACGGACCCGGGACAATGTAATAAATTTTGAGCAGTCTCAACACTGGTCCCTCATTTCGGTATTATATCTCATCACTTTGTGTCTTGCAGTCTGGATTGTCATAAAACACTTCCGTCAACTGCAACGACAATCGACAGGATGGACCATCAGGGGCTGCTTCGCTGTGTTAATAAAGACACATGTGCTTTACTTTGCAGCGTAAACTTTCATGTGAATTGATCATCATTTATTTTGAAGTTCTTTACATGTTAGCGTTGTTCTTATCTCTTACTTCGCATTCAGCAACCTGTCTCAGAATTGCCGGTACGCACAATCTGTGTCTGACATCTGGATCTTACCACTCAAGGTCGTCAT